>CAIGRP010129546.1:0-19615 GCA_903798385.1 Fraxinus cuspidata | reverse complement strand
TGAAAATACTATTCTACCCTTAATAAACAATAAAATAAAATAATCATATTTCTTAACAGTTGTTGCTCAAGCGAGAGCTTAACGATGGGAGAGCGACGATTGTCGCTCGAGCGAGAACAAGGTGACAGGCGAGGAACGATGTTTCTATTTCTGTCGCTCGAGCGAAGTTAGGGCGATAGTCTAGTGAAATGCGGCGCCGTTTTTTCCTTATTTCCATCTTCAACCCTAGACCTAATACAACTCAACTTATAATATTTGCAAATTACTCCTTGACTTTTACATCATATTAAATTTAGTTCTTTTTGTTCACAGACTTGCCAATTATATTAAAAACCTAACAAGCTNTGCGGCGCCGTTTTTTCCTTATTTCCATCTTCAACCCTAGACCTAATACAACTCAACTTATAATATTTGCAAATTACTCCTTGACTTTTACATCATATTAAATTTAGTTCTTTTTGTTCACAGACTTGCCATTATATTAAAAACCTAACAAGCTTCTTCTTTAACATTTTGTGACAAAACTACAAATCTAAAATAATTGTAGTAAAAATGCAAACACAAAAATAATAATACTTCCAACACCAATTTTTTGGCTGAAATGTGCTTTTCCTTTGTGTAACTTGTTTCCTGAAACAGACAACTTAAATACCTAGTGTAAAAGCACGTGAAACACTAATATGGATAAACACAATTCAAAAAGTATACCAGCTAGATTAAGATGTAATATCAACGTATACCAACATACCAAAAAAACATTGATATCACTAAATATCAAAACTTAATCTAGCTAAAACAAAAATATCATTTAACTCCAAATTAAAATTTTTAAATACATCAAAAATAGTCAAAATAATATAATCATCCTAATATGAAACTACTACTACTCCCCCTTTTTGTCACAAATGACAAGGGAAACGATAAATAAAAAATACAATATTAACATATAATAACTCAAAAATACAGTTGCTAACATGCAGAAGTATAATCAATTTACAGCAAACTTTCCCACGTACTTAGTTCAAGTTAACATTGAATAAATTGTATAAATAATTCATATGTGTAAAGTGTTACTAATCCTTTATAAGTGAACTCCAAACCTTAATTTTGTGATAAAAGACATGCTAAACATCGCCGCCAATAAGTGTATTCATCTACTCATGAAAGTCAAACCATTTAAAGCACAATAGAATATATGAAGAAAAGCTCATTTTGTATAGATATTTTCTTTTTTCCCCATGACTTTGAGCAAATTTGTTTCTTACATCTTTCAATATTTTAAACTCATTATTGTTTTTCACATCTTAAGTTCAGGTTCTTCTTCATTAAGCAACTAAAATTACCCATGTAGGGAGTTTTAGGCTGACTATCCCAATTCAGTTGACAATAGGTACCAAGTTATGAGAAACCCCCCATGCTTAATTGCTCAAATCAAATAGGTTTCGAAGAAGGACATAAAATATTGAACTTTTTATTACCGGAAAGAACCATGAGGTTATGTCTAATAAATAAGGTCAATTCACGTTCAAAGTCACCTTACTAACATGTGATTGCTATCCCAAATCTCACATATGTGGTTGAGTCCCACTAACAATATCATAGTGTGTGCAGTGCATATGGTACTTGAAAACGCCAATACTAAGTACTTCATAGTAACCTAAGCCAGCAATGGAAATTATGTGATAGCTCATCGATTAAACTCGTACTTGATCCCAACCAAAAAATTCAAGTATATTATATATTATGTTGTAATAACAATTTTTCGCATTTAATTTTACAAATTTCCATTTTTTCTATTTTTATTTTTTTAATTAATATATATTTTTTAAATCAAGAACTTTAAAAACAAAACAAAATTTAAAATAAAATAAAAATAAATGAAATGTTTGCAAGAATAAATGGACTCAATGAACTACACATGCATGTACTTAAGTACCTAGTCAAAGAGGTACATAGATGTTTTTACCTTTAAGAGAATGATCAATCTCATGACCTCTCAGTTTACCCTTCTTAACCCAAACCTTCTTAGAAACAGAAGTAATCCTAGTTGATCGACTTATCATCTCAGTTAAGTGGCTAACTTGATTGGCGAGGAAGTTAACCTTGTTCAAGATATCCTGGCTTCCACTTCTAGTATCGAGTTTATGACACCTAGGTTTTATGTGTTCCAGTGCACCACAATTGTGACATGTGGGAATAAATCTAGATTCAAAACTACGCGGTGGTTGTCTTTGATTTTTAAGATGATTGGTCCTACGTTGGCTAGTAAACATCGATCCTAAAACATTCTTATCCTTGGGTTCATGATTAGAAGTATTCCTAACTTTGTTGGTGGTTGGGACAGACGTGATCTTGGATGTACTAGCAGTAGTATTACCATTTTGAACGTATCCTAGACCATGTCTATTTTCAACAGGTTTGTTCATCGCTAACAGATTATCAAGTTTTTGAGTGCTACTCATGAATTAATGAAGTTGAATATTAGATTTTTTTAGATCACTTGTTAATGATTTAACTTTAGCTTCTAAGTTCTCATCAACAAGTTTTAACTCACTCAGATTTTTGATAGAGTCCTGAAGGTCAGGTATGAGTATCTATCTCACTCTCTTTCAAGTTCATTACATTTTTAGTACAATTTTATTGACCTTTTTTATTTTAAGACTCTCCTCAAACAGCTGTAACTCATGAATATCGATATCATCCTCGTGGTATTCCTCAAAGTCTTCACTATGTTCATTTTCCACATTTTCACTTTCCTTATCAGATTCAGTCTTAACTATAGACATGAAAGTCATAAATTTGTGTTCATCCTCACCTCCAGAGGCATCACTCTGAAAACTCGAATCTGATTTGTCATCAGTCAGAGTCACTACTAATGCCTTACCCTTTCCTTTATTCAAATTCTTCTTAAAGTTAGGACATTCATTCCTATAGTCACCAAAACCTTGACACTCATGGTAAGGATCTTAGGTCTAAACCTTTCAGGTAAGAATCTAAGGACTTTTCGACTATTTTGGACTCTGGGATCTTCTCATCTAGGTTGAAACTATAATTTACTATGTCATTAAACTTCCTATAGAATTCATCGAACGATTCATCGTCCTTCATTCTAATTTCTTTAAACCTAGAAGTTAACATCTACAGTTTAGATTTCTTTACAGTTTTGGTTCCCTCGTGTGTGATCTCTAAAATATCTCAAACTTCTTTCACAGTTTCATACATCGACACTCTCCTAAACTCCTTTAAAGACACAGCCATAAATAGGAGCATGAAGCCCTTTACTATTTCAGTTACATTCATCTAAATTCCGTCTTGTCCAATTAGCAATGAGAGTGAGAATTACTTCATTATTAACCGTAGAACTAAGTGCAACCCAACCATTCACAGCAATAAGTCAGATACACTTGTCTAAGGATTTAAGGAATGCTCTCATTCGAACCTTCCAGTATACATAGTTACTTCTGTTAAAAAATGGAGGCACGGATAGTGACTGGCTCATCTAGATTCATTTATGGGTCAGGAATCGAAATATGGCTCTAATAGGTGATATCAAATTACGATGTTCGACCCAAATTACACCTAGAGAAGGGTGAATAAGTGATTATGCTGAAATGACAAATTAATAATTAAATAGCAACAAGTCATCTCTACATGGTTAATCAATCAATTCAATTTTCCTATGTTAAACTACCGTAGTTATATGAAAACAATAAATAACACATAGAATGATCACGGAGAAATCTCAATTGGATAAAAACTCCGGGCACTTTACCTGTCAAAAATCCACTATAAACGAATTTAAACTTACAGTTCGTCAGACATGACTACCACTAATCCTTTCAGACCTCCTGACTGCAAATCATACAGCCCTCTTGGATTGCCTATTCCTACACCAACTCCTAGCTGCAATTTTCAAAGCTCTTCTGGATTGTGTGCTCCTGTACCAACTCCTGGCTTTCTGAATTCGTCTATCTCATGTGGATCAACGAAAAACTCTACATTCTTCAATAACAATTGAAATTCCTATCACCTTTCCTTGATCTTCAAAACTTTGCCAGATATTTAGGAAGTAAGCAGTTTGGTATTTGGATTAAGTGGATTTGATGTTTTCAACTTCAAGACCAAATCGAACAATGAAGGTTGAAAGCTATGGATAAATTTGATGAAGATGTGTTCTCTTAATGTTCAACCTTGGAAAAAATCATTCAGAGGCGTGCAGGTATTTATACTGTAGGTTTAGGGTTGATTGGACTAGATAAAAAACTTTAAAAACGTGAATTAAAATTTTTCGGTTGACATTGTCGCTCGAGCAAGAGCTTAGCGACAGGTTGTTACTCGAGTAAGAGCAAGGCGATGGCAAGCGATGATGAACGAAGTCAGGGCAACACTCTAGAGAAAATGCGGCACCGTTTTTTCCTTCTTCCATCCTCGAACCTTAGACCTACTACAACTCCACTTAAAATATTTGTAACTTACTCCTTGACTTTTACATCATATTAAATCTAATCCTTTTTGTTCTCAAACTTGCCAATTACATTAAAAACCTAACAATTGTATAGAATAAAATAAACACCAATATTCAAGGCATAAATTTTAAGAAAGAGACTTTCCATCTTCTTTTATCTTCTGCTATATGATGATGACGTGTTGGTCCTACTAGAAAGATTTTAGGAATGGAAATAAAAAGAAATAGAATTGTGGAGTTAATTTATACCTTCAATTGATCAAACAACACATAGTTAATTCCAAATTAATTAATAACAATGGAATAATATGCTATGAATGAAACCAAACACTTCCATATCGACTTCAAAAAGATTGGCTCCAAAGGTGTAGTATACAGGTCTTAGATTCGTGACCCAAAAACCACACAAAGAAACACCACTAGAGAGGAACCAAGAATTACACTCAAACCCTCAAGAGAAGTATCCAATAGATCGTGTGGACGAAGTTATGTACAAAGGTAGCAGCGAAGCGACAGTAACGAAGCAATAAGAGGAAGAAGGAAAGTATCGAACTAGCAACCCAAAACACCAGCCGACGTGCCGGCTAAAGTAAGATAATGGGTCATACACAAAGGGATCGAAAATGGAGATAGAAGAAGGAGAATAAGAAAGTAATTGTGAGTTTCTCTCAAAATGGGGTTAAAAGATTCAACCAGTGTAATTACTCTCTAATACGACACGAGCACAAACATACATATAATACACTTTAGGTCAAGTGTACGGGTCAGGCCCTAAATGTAAATCTCGGTCTAGCTTCACTTCGTGGGCTACTAGTTGTATGTCTTGGGTCGACTATTAAAATAGTCTCAATAATGGGTTCCAAACGAAACCACATGAATTAATCAGATCGACAATTCATCATAGCCTCAGGTTTGTATTTGGTGTCAAAATACCTAACAAACATCTATCTTGATGTCAAATACACCTGTAAAAAGAAAAAAAATGTTTAATAGTTCCACAACGTTATTTCAAATAAAATTGAAACATCACATACCTTACCAATGTTTAGAAGTGTAAGGCAACTTCTAAACTTTATCAAGGAGAGCACCTTAATGTCCATATCTACAAGGTTATAATCTGAATGCACTTTCTCAAGTTTTATCAAATCTTGAGACACTACATCTTTAATTAAATGCAGCCTAATATGTATATGTTTATTGCGTTCATGAAACACAAGATTTTTACACAGATGAGTAGTAGATTGATTATAAGAGTATACTATCACATTATCACTTAAAATGACCAGTTCATTCAATAAACTTCTAAACCAAAAAACTTCTTTAATAGCTTAAGTGATAGCAATATACTCATTTTCGATAGTCGATAAAGAAACAATATGTTAGAGTTCAGGCTTCCAACTCACACAGGAGTCACGCAAAGTAAATATATAAGAGGAAGTAAATGTCCTATTATCTCTACCACCATTATAGTCAGCATCCGTGAAATCTTTAATTTTCACACCCTCATTAGTAGATTTATAAAATAACCACGCATCAAAAGTATCATTCAAGTACCTAAGAAACCACTTTAATGCTTCTCAATGCTTGGGACCATGATTAGACATGTACCTACTTAACACATTCACAGTGAAAGCCAAATCAGGTCTAGTACAAACCATAAGATAAATTGCTCCTAGTAGCCTTAAAGGCTCTAAGTGTTCCTTTAAACATTTTTAACACGCCGTCATCAAGTTCACCAGTGAAATCTGTGCACCCTAACTCCCTACAAAAATTAAATTCCTACCCATATGTGAAATATACCTAACTTCTTTTAGTTGTGCACAAAATCACTGTCAAATCCGACAGTCACGCTATCCACGCCAGTGATTTTATATCTGAATTAACCCCCATGCAACTATTTGTCTATGATTAGAATCATATAATTGATCAAACCACAATTTATTTGATGTAATATGAAAAGAAGTACCGGAGTCAAGAATCCACTCATGCATACGGGAGTTCATAGACAAGTTAATTTCAACTGGTTTAGTATCTAAGAGCATGTAAACCTCACCCGGTTCATCTCTCTGGATATCAATGTTTGCCCTACTAGAGTCATTACCTCGCTGATCTCCCAACTTGTTTTTTCTCTTTTTGGCTGTTATTTGTGAAATGTCATAGTTTTCCACAACCGTAATATTTCCTAACCTTTACTTTTTCCTGTGATTTGAATCTACCTCTCACTTTTTTTCTTGCCACCACTGTTTTGTCCTTCTTCATCCCTAAGATGAGTTCTAACCCTCAGTTGGTGAATCTCTCTTGTTTTCCTTTCGTTTCTTTCAACTTTCATTTCCCTCTCCTTAGCCTTCAAGAAATCGATGACTATATATAGTTGGCTCTTCATTATGATTTTGTAAGAAATTAGAAACATTATAAATACAAAACTTTGTATTCTTTCTCCATACTATACTAAAATCACCACATTATCTACAAATTATTTTGTTCTTGTGATCAATTACTTCATATTGTAGCTATAATATTTTATTTTCTTTAACAAAGTGGTATTGGATTAATCCGAAATCATATCTCTTTTTCACAACAAACTGATATTAGAGCCAAATGCTTGAAAAAAAATTGGGAGATTGAAGTTTTGATCAAGTTAAAAGCTTAGCTTGATCTTTTGTGATGGCATCCATGAAGTTTGATGTTTCCCTATTGGATCGTAATACAAGATTTTCATTGTAACAAATTATGAGGTGGACAATGCTCACTTATATGTGATTGATTTTGTTGGGTTTTTTACCCATTTCATATTTGTCGTACACGATCTTATGTAATCGTGATCTTACTATTGAAAAAATTTATGATACTCTATATTCATCCCTTGTTTGGTAGAAATTAAAATTAGATTTTTAGTAGATTTTAATAAAAGTTAATAAAATATGTGGTTCAAAAGTTGTGAGTCTCATGAAATGTGTGGTTAAAATTAATTATTGGATTTGAATTGAAATTTATATTAGATTTTAATCCAAACCAAACAGAGGCTCAAAAGAGAAAATGAAGCATCTCTTTGAAACTAAGGCTCGTGGAGATGGGATTGTTCTTGATGGTGGTTGTGCAATGGACAAATTAAGGTCTATCTTCAAAATTTGTTTCAAAAATTTGGGGCACTTTTTTTAAGGATTGCTATAAGTTTTAAAATAGAGAAAATTTGGCTACAACTTTTCAAAAATGAAAGCAATTAGATACTTCAAGTGGAGCCATTGTTGAAACTTTTCATAGTGATGGAGAACGTTTCTACTTATTTCTAACTATTACTTCAAACATAACGATGATTGAATTCTTGATATAGCTTGCATTTATGTATCCTAATAGGAATTCGTTTCCAACACACGAAATAGTTTCGAAAGATGTTTTAGTAATGGAACATAAATATACCTTGTTGGATAGCGGTGTTGTTTAGGTTAGAATAAAGATGTCTGATTGAAAGGTTAGAACACTTGATACAGTGAGACATATTCCAGATCTAAAGAGAAATCTTATCTCCTTAAGTATTCTTGATTCAAAATGGTACCAGTATACTATTGAAGATGAAGTCCTTAAAGTTAGTAAAGGAGCCCGTGTTTTGTTAAATGGTATAGAAAATCCCATTTATATAGCCTACAGTGTTATACAAAATCTTAGGCAATCATCATATTTTAAGAACTAACGTGGATTTGGAGTTGGATTCTATACATTTGGAGTCTAATTTGGGATCTTCTTTAAAGAATACATCTCAGTTGAAGTTATAGGTAATTCTGCCTAACCACCATCATCGCGATGTCATTGTATTCAGTGCTAGGAACATACCTATTTTTGGCCATAAAACTTCACATAAGTACAATTCTGCTGATTTAGTTGATGGTTTGAATGTAGTTAAAGGTGATGATTCTAGCTAAGATCCTTCTTTTAATGCATTCAATTGTGATCTTGTTACAGGACTTGTTTTAGCCTTGTTTGGTAATCATTATATCACTTTTACCCCTAGTTGGAGTGGTAGATGTGGAGAATATTTCAAATTGAAAATTTTGATGGAAAATTCCATTTGTGTTTTTGTTGAAAAGTTGAAATTTATTTCTTGCAGTGGAATTTGTCTCGAGGTGGAGAATCCTTAAAGTTTGTTTATTATAGTGAATTCATGTCAAGGTGGAGTTTGTTAAAATTTGGGTGCGTGACCCGAATTATTTGTTAAAGTGCACATTAAGAAAATTTTTATTTCAAATACTATTATGAAATCATATTCAAGTTTACTTGGCGAATTCTAGTTGAAACTCTACTTGGAAACCCATTTGAGAGTAGAAATTTGTGTTGTACTTGAAAATGACATTGGGATAAAGAAAATCAAATTTTGAAGTAAAAGACTCGAGAGTGGGCATCATGGCGCCAGGAAGATGTGCTCGTCGCCTAGGCGCAACCAGGCTATTTTTCCCTTTGGCGTTTTTTCCTCATCTACTCTGTTTTTTACATTCTACTTCAACTACAACTTTACTATTATGGTTTGAACGTCTCATATTTGTTCCTTATATATATATTTGTCTTTTCATTATAATTTAGTAAGAAATTAGAAACATTGTAAACACATATCATTGTATTCTTTCTCCATATTTTAATAAAATTTCTATTAACCACAAATTATTTTATTCTTGTGATGAATTACTTCATATTGTGGTATTAATTAATTGGGTATTATCTCCGCTTTTAACAACATATAAATTGGTTCAAACTAGACAAGAAAAGAATTATATGCATTTCCAATTATTTTAGCATACTTAAAAATATACTATAATAATATATAGATGTAATCCATACGTCGTTTAATTCTAATTGTGGAAACTATAGCCAATGAAAAAAAAAAAAAAGATAATGAGCAATTTTCTAATTGTAGAGGGGAATGAAGATAATAAACAATTTTTTGAAGGTAGAAGTGAATAATTAACAATTTTTTTCTTTCTCTATTATAAAAGTTGATGACGAAAGCAACCAAAGAGCAGAAAAAATGTTTAAAGAAAATGGGAACAAAAAAGAATTGGTAGGAGGCAAAACTCTAGATAAGACAATTTTACAACAAAAGAGATGAAGGGTCCCAATTAACCAACTAAATCTCATAATTGATCGCTATCCTTATTGTTTGTTCAAATTGTCAATTTGAACTGAAAGGAGCCATGTCCACAACTTTAAAAGTTAATTTTACATGGAATATACACTGTTCAATGAAAAGACGATAATAAAAAGATCTGATTTAATGGAGGTAGCTAGCAATTGTACCCGGAAATATATATACTCCCTCCTCCCTCTTCTTCTTGTTGCCGCATCCTATTCGTACCGCTCAAGTTGAAATTCTTATTTTCTGGTTACAGTTGCACGCCTTTTTAAGTGAATAGATTAAAACAGTGATGCGAATTGAACTAGAACACGTATATTATTTTAATACATACAGACATTCTTGTTTCAAAATTCAATCATGTTGTAAGTACAAATTTTTTTAATAGAAATTCTTGATTGACAATACTTAGCGTGACACCATTAAAAGATGGAAAAAATAGGCTAGTCAAATTTGGCCACTTCAACGTTTATATCAATTCTATTAAAATTTCCATGTATTTCGAGTTTTATTGTTCAAAATTTATAGAAACAACCTTCGAATTTCTGTAGGTTTTGAAAAGATTGAAAGTACCTATAACAAACGTTTCAGATTCGATTGTGAATTAAACTAGTCAAACAGGCTTAATGATAGGACTTATCTACAGGGGATGAGTTAGCAGTTTTTGATGGGCAGCTTTTGGTTTTACTTTTTTTTAACTGTGAATGAAATTTTGCAAGTGTATATGTGTAAAAAAAACCTTCCAATGAGATAGCTTTCTCTAAACTTCCTTTGAGAAACGTTATAGAAGATGTAACTTAGGGTTTGAACTTGAAAAAGTGTTTCACAAACGATAATATTAAGCCCATTTTTGGTACACATTTTCCTCAAACTCATTTTCAACCCAACATTTCTTATAAAAATAATTTTGCACGTGAATCTAAAATTTTGTAGTACTTTTTGACCACATGTTCTAAAAAAATCCACTCTTTGCTATTCTCAAAAATTCTACTTCAAATAGGTATAAATAACATAAGTGTTATTGCTTCCGTTTGAATCCAAATAAAAAGTCAACAATTAATTTTAATTATATATTATGGGACTTACAATTTTTCAACTATACATTTCATTAATTTTTATCAAAATCTTCTAATAAATTAATTTTAATCCTACCAAACTAGGGCATAGTTAATTATAGAGCTTTCCCTCATGTACAGAAAACTTTCCAAGGAATTTCAACAGAAAACTCACAAAGTGCGGGCGCCACTGTGTATTAAAACAAATTGTGCGGGACCCACGTGTGTTAGTATTCTGGTGAAATGCTGTGAATTTGGCTTCAGTACATGAAGCAAAACTATTAATTATAAGCCACGTTAACTATAAAATAATGAATGTGAGGACAAGAGTTGAAAGTAGAAGATAAGATGCAGGTGGGTTTGGGGCCCTATTGCCAACAACAATGGCAATAGAAAGAAAGAGGAAAGAATGGTGCAAAGTTCGTACGAATACAACGTAGTGGAGTGAAGTCTCCTTAATGTCTTTTAATAGTCATCATTCTTATCCTATCCATCTACTCACTCTTCACCATTTTTTTCTTTCTTATACTTTAATTTTTTGGTAGAAGCGGATAATCTTAGTATTAAAATGTCTTTGTATCAAAAAAGAAATACAAGGTAATCCTATACGGTATTTTAAGTAACTTTCATAATTTTTTTACTTATCTCTTTTGAGTTTCTGTTCAACTGAAAATAATTTTCTATATATCTAGACGTGCTACAAGGTTTTCCACATACTTCCTTTCATTGTGTCAGAAATAGTTTCGATATTTTTGTTCTTGACATCTCATATTTGTCTTGGTAGAGTCTTTTTTTGGTGTAATTATATTTCCTTTTTCATTATTTAGAAAAATGAGCAACTTCTTGTACTTACTGAAAATACATTTTTATGTATGATCGAAACTTTGAAGATGAATTATATTTTGATGTATTAACAAAGTAAATAAAATTGCTCGTGACACACAATCTCATTTAATGCTATATAGAAACAATAGATGAAAGAGTAATTTAGTCACATCTTTCTATCATTATTTGGGAATTGTATATCATTGAATCAATTGTCAACACAATGATTTCCAACTCATACATAATATCATGTGAAAACACTTCTTCAGTTCTCATTCTTTGTATCCAAAATGTTCTAATTATAAACAAAAGAAGTTTGATGTCCTATTTTGATTCTTAGATCATGCTTGTCACATAAAGAAGAGACATACACTATCCTTGCACTTAACAAGCCTTTACGATGGTACAGCATTCACGCTCCAATGTTAAGAATGCGATATCTGATGTGCATCGAGTCATGTACATTCAGTTAAACATGACAACTGAGGTTAGATGTACGAGAATGTGACTACCCTAAAATTTTCAACTGTTCGATAATTTACTATAGATTTCTCACATGGAAAGAAGAAACAAGAAGACTTGAAACTGGTTAGAAATTAAACATAGACCAAAGAATAAACTTAACCTGGCATTTATTAGTGCTACAAGTGAACGTATGTGAATTAGCTGCTATTGAAAATAAGAAATGATGCCCAAATTAAAATACCGACATTTACTGTTTCAATTGGAAATAAAAATTGAAAAAAATAAAAAAGCAAGTGTCACAAAAATCCAGTGTCTAATTGTGAACTCGATGTAATGCATATAAAAACAAAAACAATAAATGTAACTATGAAACTTGGATATTCTACTAGTTCCAAGGATTATTTTAAATTTATTTTAACTTGTTTTGATTAATGTTTCAAGGTGAATTGTGAAACGTTTGTCATATATATTGGTAAAGTTGCCAAGAACCTCACATGATTGAGCTTAAAGAAGACGAAGAAGAATATTAATCAATGCCCTTATTTATCGCACTGCATTTCCAGTCTTTCGTTAATACAAATAGAAGCGACTGAAACAATTTGGGAGCCTTAAGCAAAATCTTTAAGATGGTCTTTTAAAAAAATATAAAAATGAAGTTAGATGAAGACAATGTTCTTATAGAATCACATATAGTAACTAATGAAAAACAATATTAGTCGATGATTCGGACGGATTAGTGATCACGCCTATATTCATGAGTAATTACCGACAACAATATTATTGCTAATGATATCGTTGATAATCACCGAGCTTCATTCATCGATCACCGATGAAGAAGCTTATTCTTTATTCACTTTCTTTATTTTTATAATGTTGTCAGTGACTTAATGGTTTTTATAACTGACAAATTTTTTTCTTAATTAATGTAAAGTTTATATAATACTACATTAGTTATTGACAAAATCTTGGTCGGCAAACTAACAGAAAATTCAATAGTAATCTTTTATTTTTATTATTATTATTTTTAATTGTTATTTTCATATATAGAATTTCCTAAAGACAATAGTTTTACTATTTTATTTAACGTGCAAAAATTACATCGATTATCTATAGATAATTTTTAAAATTATCAATAACAATAAATTATATTGATAATATTAAATTTATTAGGCGTTATCAAAACATGTGGGCCTCAGGAGACTGCTGAATTTTTATGCTCGAGCCCACTCTAGATGCAAGTCTTGCTAATGATTGCTTAAGTGGCTTTATGCTCAAGCCCACTCTAAATATAAGTCTCGCACTTGAGTAGCCTTATGCTCGAGCCGTCTCTAGATACATGTCTTGTTAATGAATGAGACTTGAATATCCATCTTAATTGATAAAAGTTAAATGGATAAAGTCAGTTTCCGCAAACCCTAAAACTCATGCGTTGACTAACCTAAACTTGCCTCTTTAGAGTAGATTCATTTCAATCTGAGTAAAAGGTCAAATTAATTCATGCATTTTTAGTGTAAATCAGTTGGAATTACATAAATGTTTGATAACGTCACGCAACACTAAAATTTCCATTCTTTCTTAAACACTAGTTATATTAACCCTATTTCAAGTTACGAAGATCGTAACAATCCTAAAATCTCTTTTGTTTCATAAAACAAAATTCTTGTAACCCTATTCCGAGTGGATTGTGAGAAGTCGCGGTCCACTATATAGCAATTTTTGTATTGGTGCTACCAAAAATCTGCACATGAGAAATCTCGAGCTTGGCGAAGGAAGATGAACACAAACAGAATCTTCAATACCTGAAACAAAGTCGTCGAGATATGTTGTCGTCGCCCCCTCCATTGCTTAAATTAGCGAAAAGGGAATTCATGCAAAATTCTATAAACTAAAATTATGTAAAAGCATATCTAAATAATGAGTTTAGGGCCTATATTGAGAGAGTTAGACAACTTATTGTTCAATTGATACTAAAATTCAACTTAAATCTCTTTTAAGGGAAATGTCATGGGTTTGAATCCTATGAACGCGATAGAAATCCGTGAGGGATAAGATGCGTTTAAATTGTCCCATAACAGATAGCGTGTAAGTTAACTATTTAAGCACAGAGGTCGAGTCATTACAAAAAAAAAAAAAAACTCACACCTTCATACATATATTACTTTGTTAAATGTATGAATGCGTTTTCTAAATTGGTATTATGTGAAATTAATATGCAATGATTATATTTTGTCATCCATAAGCATGCATGACATTTCATGAAATAAAAAGTTTTTTAAATGTCAATGTGAAAATGAATGTTTTTAAAATGATATGTATGTCAAATGTTTTTATTATGATATGATATGTCTATGTCATGAAGTTACGAGTGAAAAATGAGGCGTGGAGCACCAGTACAACCGACCAATATTCAATCATGAATGTTCAATGTTAGTGTTAATGCTAACCATTTTGTGGTACTACTAGTAGATTTGATCGAGTTACTGATAACACGGTCCACTTCATTTCGATTGGTTAGGCGATACACCAAATAAGTTCACGATGTTAATGTTAAGGTTCTTCTTTTAATAAATGAAATAAAAGTGAATACATATTGAGAAATGATTTTTATTTTTTAGAAATGATTTTTATTTTAAAGTAATTTATATGTATATCATTAGCTTGCATCATGTGTATGAGATTTGCTTATTGAGTGTTAGCTCATTCCACATTATCTCTCTTCATTTTCAAATGATGAAGGCAATAATGATTTGTAGTGACACCGACTCATTATCATATTTAATTATTGAATTCATTTTGTAAATAAATAAATAATTTAATTTAATCATCTTATATTTTTAGTTAGTATAATTATTTTCATAAATGAAGTCAATGATATTTATTTTGTTGAAGAAAAATTAAATAGATTTTCTGCATTTGTGATTTTAAAAAGAATTTAATTGTAATACTTCCAAATCTAGAGTACGGGTGTTACAATTTGGTATCAGAGACCAACGTTATAAAATCGATTATGTAGATTTTAAAATATATTTATAAAAAACATGAGTATCATACTGAGGTCTCTCCCAAGTCGTCCTTTCACAATCATCTTGTAAGGTTGACTTAGATATTTACATTGCTAATTTGTACTTGATGTGTAATAATTGTAATAACAAGATAAGCTTAATAATGTCCTATGTAATTAGAGCAGAGATGCCTTTAGTTGCGTTAATAGAAAATTAGACAATACAAGGCCATTGATGCTTTAAAATATCATAATTTTATTTCTAGATGATATTATTGGTTTATGCTTGAAACTGAGATTGAAAATTTTCATCGATTTAGTTCTTAATATAGTCCAATGTTGCGTTTATATGTGATGTATGCATGTCATGTTTTCTAAATGGAGTTCATCGTTACTATTATTACCATTGTAATCTTGATCATAAATTATTAAGGGGTAGAAAATAGAAATGATAGTGATAAGCATATGGCCATGCTTATAAACAATTTAAGAAATTTCTAAAGAACAATAAAAAAAGGAAGATGTTTAAGACCTCAACCACCACAAAAGAAAAAGTTTTTTTTAACAATTTGAGGCCAAACTCTACCTCATCTGTGGAAAGAACTCAAAACCGTATTCAATATCATGAATACAAAGGATTTGGTCCCATAGCTACTGAATGTGCGAATACATTGAAGAAGTCCCTGGGTAAGAAGGTAATAAACATAACATGGAGTGAAGATAAGGACAAACTCAGACGAGGAAGACAAAGCAGACGATAACCGTTAACGTCATTCACTGTTAACCTTCAGTTTGGTGTTGATTCACTACAACTGTTGCCTGCAGGTACAAACTTACGAAATAGAGATGCGGTCGGACCGAGTAATGTATGTTCAGAATATAGTACACTGAAAATGAACCTAGAGTTTGAACAAGAAAAGAATGTCACGCTTCTTGCAATGATAAAGTTCATTGAAAAAGAAATAGCTGTGATTGTAACCTAAAAAGAAGCCTTGTCCAAAGCTTTGAAGAAAAAGAAAATCAAGTTCTAGAACCCAGTTGAAGTTTGTTAAAGAATCCAGGTATGATAAATTATTCAAAGAATCCAGGTGTGATAAATTATCAAATCAGACATCTGAAGCTGCAGCAAAAGTTAGAGACATAACTCTTACCAACAGGTCAAAGTCAGTGTTTGCGACACTTTCACTTGTTCTGACCACCTCCAAATAGTTGGTTCAGACTATACCATTAGGTAATCATATAAACTCTCACTCTCACAATCAGGCAGGTAAGTCACAACACACTTACATATATAGTTCTTGGGGTCAATGCGAACATAACTCTATTCACTATTTATGACACAAAAAAAAATATCATGTAAAAAGAGTTAACTTGCTAGCTGGCACCTTAAAGTAAAATTCCAATGTTAGAATAAGGCAAGTTTGGATAAGAAGAAGTGATCTTAATTACTATGTTGTTAATATAGTATATAAATCCATTGTACCCAATTCTTGGTACTTTGATAGTGGTTGTTCTAGACACATGATTGGCAATCATTCTATGTTACAAATTTTAAAAGTCATGCATGTGAACTTGTGCTTTTGGAAATGGTATCCAAAGTAAAATCGAAGGTGTTGGTACTATTGTGATAAATGAATTTCCTATTTTAAATGATGTGAGTTGACATAAAAGCTAATATGATTAGTGTACGTCAATAATGTAATGTTGAAATCATGGTAATTTTTACCAAAAGCACATGCAAGGTAATGAAAAATGATGGTATTTATATCCTACGTGGTGCTAGATCAAGTAATAAGTATTATTTTATTCAGTTTGAAGTGACATGTCATGTTTCAAAAGCTAACTTTATAGAATTGTTGCACAAATGGTTTGGAAACCTAAACTATGGAGATCTTATCAAACTTACTAACCTTGATGATGTAAGATGAGCTCCTAAACTCACGGAATAACCTAAAGGTGTGTATGGATTATGCAAGAAAGGCAAACAAACTAAAACTTCTCCAAAACAACGCCAGTTTCTTACTACATCTCACTATCTTGAATTGTTACCTATTGACTTTAATGGGGCAAATTCAAGCTAGAAGCTTCAATAGTAAGAAGTATATCTATGTGGTTGTAATGATTTCTCTAGATTCACTATGGTAAATTTGATGTCTTTGAAAGATTTACCTTTTTATATTAAAAATTAATCATTGAAAAACTCATGAAAAGTACTAAAATGGTAAGAATTAATAGTGATCATAGCAAAAAGTTTGGGAATGTCATCTTTAACAATTTCTGTAAAAAAAAATGGCATTTTTCATGAATTTTCTGCATCTAAAACTCTTGAACAGAATGATGCGGTTGAAAGGAATGATAGGTCATGTCAAGAAATGACTAGGTTCCCAAATTCTCGGAACTCGAAGCATTTAAAAAAATTGTTTCTTTGCTTGTCCTCTTTAATGCTAACCAAAATAAATTGTAAATAAAAAAAATTGGAGTTTGAAACATATAAAAATTATAATGGGAGATATATGTCCATATAGACTTTAGAAAATTATGGTGTAATTTGATTTTTTTTAAAAAAAATTGAAGAAATTTCAGCAATTACCGTTATACAGCAACGAAAAGAGAAAAATATGTTTGACTTAGAAAACGTTGACGAAATATTATGAAACTTTAACAAGGATTATAACAATCATTTAGGTACATCATATAAAAAATTGGGGTCTCAATGATAATGTTTGAAATGTGAAAATATTGTTCGACTATGCTGAACAGAAAATTCGGAACTCACTCGACGTAGTCTACCAAAATGGACATAACTTTTTTTCTAGTTAATATTTGAAGGTAATCCCAAAGATTACTATTATAAGACTCATAGATATTTGAAATCCCACTAATTTTACTCTAAAAATTGTACCGTAGTCCAAGTTTTACCACTTTCAAATAGAATGATAGAAACTGAAATTCAATCCAGCAATAATTAACTTTCATGCGTAGTCATTCCAACTTTTCTAAGTTATAGTTGACATGTAATATATGAAAAACTAGGAAAAAAATAGAAAATTAAATATTTTAAAGGTATCGTTTAAGGATTCATAAGAGATAAATTTTACTAAAAGTTCAAAGTATTTCAAATCGCCGAACACTTGCCACCATGCCAAATCCTTGCCATGCCTTCAATTAACCTATAAATTTTGTACGAGTGAGTATCACAAATAATACTCAGTAAGAAACACTCAAGTAAATAGATAAAAAAAAATATGTTTTCTAGAATTGCAAACTATTGTTATTAGTGTCACGTCAATTTCAAAGCGAACCGGTGATCAAGCAGTCCACATACTCTTACGTTTTAACAAATCCTTTTCATGAATCAAAATTCATCTCTTCATCTCTTATTTGAACCACCCATATGCTGCTTCCATTCTCTCATGAGTAATACATTAATACGTTAATGCAATCCGAAAACAAATCATTTTACTCTACATACAAAAGTGTCGTAAACATCCCTACCTTAAATGCTTGAAGTTTGAATATCCTTTGGCATTCAATATGTAATAAAATTCAGCGTACTCTTTGCCTCTTCTTTATAAATTTTTAGATTTAAAATATCTTATGTTTATGAAAGAAAAACAAAATAACTTTATGTATAAGTATTTTAATTTGGGGGAGAAAACATGGCCTTAGGGATTGTAGAAAATTGTTGCTTATCAAACACAAAATGCAAGTGGCAATTGGAATAATCAATATGGGAGTAAAACAAATATAAGTGGAATATTAATTAGGTGTATAATTGATATTAACGTGTGCACTCTAACTTTTCAATTGAAATGGAAGTTTTTTTTTTTTTAATAATTATCATAATGGTCTTTAATTAGTGGGTATTAAAATTGTAAATGAAATGTTTAATGGGTATAAATGGTGGAGAGTAACGTGCAAGTTACTTTGTCATTTGAATGGCAGTTTGTCTTTTTCTTTTTTCTTCCTTTTAATGATCAAATGGATTCTAAATTATTAACATAGTTATGGCTCTAATGGATGATTCAAATGATAAATATAATGGAGTAAACTGAAAAGTCAAGTTGATGGGATATAAAAATAAATTAAGAAATAAATGGGGATAAATTAGGGGTCGTTTGGTACACAATATCCAGTTTATCTAATTTTTTAAATTTAAGTACAAACATGTATTAAAAATTAATATAACGTGTGTCGTTAACATAAAAAAAATTTATTGTTTAAGAGAAATTCGATACCTTACAAAAAAAATATTTTAAAATAACAAGTGCGCATAACTTTACTATGGTGACCAAAACTTTAATTTAAACTCTTAGAAAGGGTCGTAGCGACTTAATAATATAACTCAAATTATTTTTCAATTTTTACAAGAAAAATTATTTTAAAATGGAACACAATATTTTATTTTATTTTATTTTCTCGGTCGCTACAACTTTCCCCATTTAAAATAATTTCGTCCTCGAAATTTAACCTGCTTGTTTTAAGAGATTAGGATACTTGGCTAAACGTTTTCTTCTCTTTCCCAAGTAACCTCATTCTCCCCATATTTGCTCCACTGGACTTTAACTAATGGAATATTTCAATTTCTCAGAACAAGGTCCTTTCTCTCCAAAATTACTCCAGGTGCTTCTTCGTATGTCATATCACTTTAGACGTCCAATGATCGAACATTCACCACATGACTA
>CAIGRP010129535.1:0-40404 GCA_903798385.1 Fraxinus cuspidata | reverse complement strand
AAAGTGTTTATGCTCTAAAGTTGATTGGACCTAGGGCATAACACTTACATAAACCACATTTGCCATCTGACAAGTCTTCCCTGTTTGTAGTCTAGATGTACCTGATTTTTCAAAAATGAATTACAAGTACTAGAATCAGTTCTAACAATAAATTTATCAGAAATGATATATAGTCTAAATTTTGTAATAGCTTTATTCATGGCTAAAATTTCTTTTTCATTAATGTGGTAATTCTTTTCTGCTCCTAAAAATGTTCCTGAAACATAACCACATAACTTTTCTTCTTGACCTTGTTGATCAAAATCTTGTAAAACTGCCCCCCAATGTTCTTGAGATGAATCTATTTCAATTATCATTTTATCATCAATTTTAGGATGATACAATGATGGTAAAACCTTGATTTTTTATTTTAACATAAGAAGTATCTACTTTAGTCCAAATCCAATTAAAATCTTTCTTGAGTTTCTTTTGTAATGGTGTCCTCATTTTTGCTAAATCTTTAATGAAAGATTCTGCATAAGTGAGACATCCAAGAAATCTCATCAACTGTTTTTTATCCTGAATTTCATTTGGAAATTCTTGAATATGTACAAGTATATGGGGTTTTAGTTGTCTATAGCTATATGCTATATCTAACCCAAGGTATTCAATTTTTCCTTTAAATAATTCTGCTTTCTTTTTAGTAAACATAATTCCTGTATTACATGCTTCCTGCAAAATAGTTGCAACATGTATTTCATGGTCATTTTCATTAGCTGAAAATCCAAGAATATCGTCAATATAAACACAACAATATTTATTGTATTTTTAAATATATTATCCATATGTCTTTCGAAAATACATGGTACTTATTTTAAACCAAATGGTGTTACCTTTGTCCTTGAGGGCAACTAAATGCCGTAAGACGTCTTGCTTCTTTGTCAAGTATTACTTGCCAAAACTCAGATTTACAATCAAATGAAGAGAAAATCTTTTTCCCTTTAATTAATTGTAAAAGACTTTGCTTATTTAGAATCAAATATCCATCAGTCTTAGTAATTTGTTAAGCTGAGAATAATCAACAACCATTCTAACTTTTCCACTACTTTTTTCTGCTTTTTTCCTAACCATAAAGGCTGGTGAAGAAATTTGGGATTTACTTGGTTCAATCACTTGTAACTCAAGTAATTTTTTATTTGTACTGAGAATTCTTCTCTATCTTTAGGACTATAAGCCATTGATTTAGCTCTAATAATAGTATATTTGAATTCATCAAGTAATTCAATAGTTGCTGTCTTATATCCTTTATTCTTTTTAGGATCTAAAGGATTTTCTGAGCAACATTCTTCAAGTAGTTCTAGGATTTTTACTCTTTGAGAGTTTATCCTAAACTTTTGGCTTTCTTCAGAAGTAATTAAAACATGTCTCTTTTGAGCAATATTTTCTCCTGAAAAATTCTTGAAGATATTTTTTATCATCAATTTTCATCATATTCAGGAATTTTTCCTGAAGTATATTCATAGCAAAAGCTTTTCTTTGCTTAGAAATCCATAATCTTGTACTACTAAAAGTAAAACTTATAGATTCAATTTCATCTATGAATTGATGATATAACTAACAAAAGTTATTTCCAATCATGAAATCAATACCAGTTTCCAACTGATAAATTGTCGGAACTTTGAAGTAAAAGGTTTTCCATTGTGATTTGTGATATCCACTTATTTCAATGTCCAGACCTTTAATTACTTTAGAAGTCTTGACTTTAGATTTATCTACAAACTTAAGATTTAAGATTTTTCAAATGTAACCCAAAATTGCTTTGGAATAATCCATTTACTTGCTGAACATATTGATGCTCTAGATTTATCTGCAATCATATTCAGTTTCAGAAGTCAAATAGTATAAGGATTCTGTATCACTAGGATCTTCTACTGGGTAGAAGCCTTTAGTTTGAAATGTGTCAAGGAGTTTTATCCTTTTTTCATTTCCAATTCTTGAGGACATTCATTTGCATAATGTCCGGATTCATTACAGAGCCAACATCTGCAATTTTTCTTCTTTTAAGGACAAAATTTCTTTTTATTATCCTAATTATTTTTCTTAGGAATATAATCAGATACTAAAAGTTCTAATCCTCATTATTATTTGGTAAAGGTCTAGGAGTAAAATCTTCTATATGCCTTTTCCTTCAGCTTTGGAGATGCTAGAAGATGGTTCTTCCATTTCTCTTCTAACTCCTTCTTGCTTTGGCTCTCGTATTTGCAAAGCAGTTTCTCTATTGGTGTTGAATCTTTCAGGAATTATGACATCTTCATCAGAACTACTGTCAGAGTATAGTTGTGCTATTTTAGATTCAAAGTCTTGTAACTCTTCCTCTTCAGACTTGATTGTCATAACATTATCATTGTTTCCGATGTTAATGTTCTTAACAATGGATACAATTTTATTTAACTCAGAGCCTTCAAAAGTAAGTAAAACATTTAACAGTCCTAGCTCTTGACTAGTCTCATAAATATTTTCAAGATTTTTCCTAAAATTTGCCATTTTAGCTTAAAAAGCTTATGTCAAATTTCTCTTCAGAATTTTCTTTTTATCTTGCTATGATGTCTGGAGTTAAATCTCCCTTTCTTTCAAATATTCCTAAATTTGTTTTGGGAAAATTTTTACTTGAAATTGTATCATGGGTTTTTACACTTGCTATGATAACAGCAGTATATTTTTCCATGGCTTTTTCATTTCTATCTTGAAGATTTCTAAGATCTCCCTTAATTTCTTCAATACCTTCTCTTAAGAGTTTGGTTTCTCTTAATATGTCTAAAATTGACAATTAGATTATCATTCTCCATAAATGACTTTAGCTATTTCGTCAACAGTCTCGCTCAACTGTTTCAGTTGTTTGCTTTGACTGGTTTCAGAATCTTCCTTCCATTTGACTTTTGGAAGAGATTTCCTATTCAAAGACAAACTTCGAGGGAGAAGTGGTCTTTATTCTTTAACCAAAGTTCTTTGGTCATAAAGATTGATTTCTAAAGATTTTCTGGATGGTTGAACCAACCATTCAAATTCTATTTCTTAATGCTCAAGATAATCCGAGAATAAAGGATCAATCTTTATTTCTTTAGGTTATTTAACAATTGTTATATTATGCTGGTTATGTATAGCATAACTAATAAGATAATAAATTGAAAAGGAACATTATTGTCTTTAACTAAATCTGATCTTCCATATTTATGTACGAAAGAAAGGATTCCGTCAAAGTTTTGGTCATGAAAACTTACTAAAAGCCTAGGATATACTGTAAATAACAATTTTCCACATGCTAAATTCCCTTCAAGGGAACCTAAACATCTTTCAGCACAATTCTGTATTCTTTCATCAATCAAGTTCATAGAAATGGGATGATCAATTTTTTCAAATAAGGTGCTTCGAATTTGAATTCGAATAGCTCCTATGGTTACCCAAAAAAGGTTCTTGTTATTATCAAGATCTACCTTTTGTTTGGCTTTATTTATGTCATATTTGGTAAGCAAAGAGATTCCTATTTTACCATAAGTATGTTGCACATGTATAGCAAATTCTTTTTAGAAACACCATAATATACATGTCTATTTCTATTGACAAAACTGTCCATAAAACCAGGTTGAGCAAAAATCTCTCTAGGTTCTATAGTAAGTTTTGTCTTCCATAATTAATGATGATAAGTAATATAATGCAGAATAAAATATCTAAAAGTCTGGTAATATTCATGCAAAGCATTCATTATTCTTTTGTTCTATCATAGTTTTTGAACTACGATGTATATTTGTAAATAAAACATAATTATGTCTATATTCATAGTATTTATAAATTTCGTACTCAGATGTAAGTATTAAAATGTAATTATTGCAATTTCAGCAAATAATTTATGTAGAATTCATGGCTCTGATACCAATTTTCGGGGCCAACCTTTCTTTATGTGCGGAAATAAATTTAATGTATTGACAGATGATTCCACATGGATAATCATGTATTAAATAAATAAAAACTCTTAAAATTAAACCTTCTTACTGTATGTAGTGATTGATTGGTCATTCTTACGCTTCTGTCAAATATATGCTCCTTGCCTCACTATGGTGAATCATATGGACATGCATCCTTAACGGCCACCAATGTTTTTTATTTATTTAATGGAAACATATTTAATTCAATTATATTAGCTATTTAATAAATATGAGCTAATTGAGTAGACACCAATATTGTTATAATTAGGGGATTATGAGAACTCTAATTTAGCAATATATAAAGATATTTTTGGTTATGGTCCCCAAGATACCAAATTATACATAATTTCCATTCTCCCCATCTAGAAGAAAGACGACGATCCCATTGAGAAAATAAGGCGATTTGGTTGAGGAAGATCACAAGCCACACCCCTTCTTTCGTGTTCATCAGTACGTAATCGATTGTCGTAGTTATTCCGCAACAGTAAACAATCATTCATAATCGATCCAAATATATAACCCGAATCCGTGAATCCTAATATTCTAGCATGATGTAGATCTTAGACTTTTGATTATTTTAATCTAGAATGTTTGCATCTAAATTTTGTTTCAGTTTTAGATATGATTTATATTTATAAATAAATAATTAACGTTAAGAAAATATTGGTTTAAATATTAAATTTTCTTTAAATTTATTTATTACCATATCAAATAAATATGATTTGATTATATAATATAATACTGTATTTTAATGCTTTAACTTTAGTTATGTTCATCTCGTGTTGAAAATTACTTTACATAAGTAACGAAAGAAATCAAGGGAAAAAAAACTGCTTTGAATAATTTTTTCATCCTTGCTCCTACAAGCTACGACTCTGCCGAATTCAAGAAATCACACAGGACATGATACTTCATTTATTATTTCAAAGTATAGCTCAGAAAATCAGAGTCTCGTCGTGAACCCACAACAACTAGTTATGCTATAATCTAGCGAGTTCACCCGGCGACTTACATTATTGAGATTCTTAATTTAAGTGGTGATTGCGGTCGAGTACAACAATAAAGTGATGATAAAATCAAGACTGAAAAGATTTGATTCCACTCTACAACAAGTCAAAAGAAGAAAAAACTATGGAGTTGTTTTTAGATTTCTTTTGATTGTTATTTGTAAATTTTGCGAAATTACAAAACTAGAAATGCTGTATGTTTAATCGTTTGATTTAGTGGATTTTTTTACTCATGGCATGTGGCTCATGTGTATTTTCTTTTGGGGTTTACTATGTTATAACCGGTATTCATGTTTTAATATGTTAGTTAATTTTCACAATTAATTAAAACCTTAACACATTGATACAATTGCAAGCTACAGTCAGAACTGCTGAAATAACTGGTTATAGGATATTGTGACTGTCCGTTGTGTACTGTTTAAATAGTATAATTAAAACATATTTTTAATTTCTTAGATTTTAGTATTTACAAATACGATGTGTTCACTTAGAATTATCTCATATGCGTAAATATATAAGACATAACAGATGTAAAAATATTGTTAGATATAATTCATATTTGGTGGGGATTAACATCCCTTTTTTAATATATTTGATAAAAATTGATAAAATACATGATTGAAAAATTGAGAGTACCCTAAAATATATAATTAAAATTAATTATTAATTTCGACTTAAACTAAAATATATATTTTAGTCCCTATCAAACAAATGAACTACCCTATAAAAATACATGATTGATAAATTGGAGTACCCTAAAATATATAATTAAAATTAATTATTAATTTCGACTAACCTAAAACATATATTTTAGTCCCTATCAAACAAATGAACTACTCTTATTGCATGCAACTTGCTTAACTTTGAGATAGTATCCTATGAGATGTAGCGTGTACATGCACACACAGAATTACCTGTGGTCAAACCTGCAGCCATAGGTTGAGCCAACTTAAAATGAACTGTGCTTAAATTCTCAAAAAGAAAATAAGGACAAAAGGAGCAATAGGTGGAAAGTAGAAGAAACAAATTATTAATAAAATCTTCAATAAGATTAATAAAATCTCAACAGAATCCTGTCCATATTCCAGAAATTATAGAAATCCAATAAAATTGGGATGATTTTTTGAAAAAAAGTCTTTTCTATTTATCTCAAAGTGAAAAGAGACATTTTAATATTTTCCATTACAAAAGGCCCCCACTGGCAGCAAAGTAATAGTTTTATCCCTTTTACTAAAGGCTTTCTTCTCAACTTCTTTCACCACACATGGATTGGTAGAAACTTCATGATCTTTCATCCTAATAATTATCGATTCATAAAATTACTTCATAATCTTTCATCCTATATTTATCGATTCATATTTTCAATATAAACACAACAATTCAAATATCCCAATTGTTCAAATTCGAAATAAGTCTCCAAATGAACTAGAAGAGAACTTTAAAAATTAATATTATCAAGAGTAGCCCTCTCTATTTAGCCTTATGTCTCTTATTCCTTCCTCCATTGGACGGTTTTTTGAAAAACTCATAATGACGTTATTGTTTCAGGCATGTTTTACCATTGAATAGTTTGTTGTACATGAATGTTGGAATGCCAACGCGCGTTTATTATTGAATTTACATATTAATTTTGGGAATGTTCGCTACTAAATTTTTGAAAATACATTGACTTACACGTGTTACAAATTGCCAACTTAGTAAATAAGTTTGGACAATTATCGACTCACCATCTTGACCCATAGATCCTAGCTTTTGAGTTAGTGAGTAGCTAATTTGAACACGGAACAAGAACCGACAACATTGAATGCCATGAAACAGTTATGCCACTAATTATAGTATATATGACGCAAGACGATTCCACTTCTACATTTGCTCTGACCAGATCAAACGATGATGATTATCTACACTTAATTAATTTTAAAAGGGCCTCCTATGGCGACATAATAATAGTTTTATACGAATTTTAATAAAAGCTTTCTTCTCCACATTCTTCATCACACACGTGGATTGCTAGAAGATACATGATCTGTCATCCTACTGCCATCGATTCATAATTACTTTTTGTTTAGAATAATGAATACAATGCAAAAGAAAAACAAGCACATTCTTGAAAAATACATTGACATATACACGTAAGTTACAAATTGCCAACTCAATGTGTAACTTCGAAGCTGGCATATATCAACTTGAAATCCTAGCAAATAGCTACTCTACTCTTATCCCTTTGGGGGTGGCCGAGTTGGTGGAGTAGGTGAGTGCGGAGACCGAAAGTCACGGGTTCGAATCCTCTGCCAACACTTCTTTGGTCAAGCCCGTCCCACGAGACTTGCCTAGTGCGATTTCTCTCTTGTGTGATTTGCAGGCTACTGCACATGAAACGAGATTTACTCAGTGCGCACTCACGAGTAGCGGCTGCGGGTTCTTACGTAAAAAAAAAAAATAGCTACTCTACTCTTGAATTGGCAATTAACTCCTGGCTTTTGAATGGTAGCAACTAATATGAACGTCAGATTAAAACACGAAGATATCCGCATTAAATTCCTTGAACTTGTTACGTTAATTATGGTAACAATGCCAATACATATAACGCAAGACAAATTCTCTTGTTAATTCGTCCATATCTCATCGAATAATGATGATTATCTACACTTAATTAAGTTTCCACACTTGAGACAAAAATAAACAAAAATTCTTCTATTCTTGATCTTGCTATTATTTATTTTCTTCTTGATCGTAACAATAATTAAATTAAATTGGTACATGATAACTCCTTTGCAGGAGAGGCTATTACAAAAAATGAAATTAAAATCTCACTAAGGTCATTTTTCTATATTCTGCCTTCAATTTGGTCTATTTTAAGAAAAATCCTCGTAGGCCTGTGGTATTAAAACCCAAAATTACCCTTGATGGCTCTCTACTTTGAGTTTTTGTTTCAACAGCCGCACTGCTTCTCTCTCTCTCTCTCTAAATCTCTCTGAATGAATATGTATATATGTACGCCTCCATCGACTCCTCCATCACCGCCTCTGTAATCGCTGCCATCACCGCCGCGGTGTAGGGTTTTCTAGAGCTGGATTCTCTCTCTTCGCCACTCCCCATAACCTTACGCCGTTCTTTCACCGGTTTCGTTGATTAATCCACCGCCACTCCCCAAACCCCAGGCCTAAATTTCTCTCTCCTTTTTTTTTACACTCCTTTTGCAGTTTATTCAGAACTGAAAGTTGAGAAAAAGACCAAGCTTTTGAAATTAATCGATCGCAACTTCACTAGGGTTGTCTAGGGTTCGGTTCCTGTTATGAGTTGCCCTCCCAAATCTGTTCGATTGGGACAAGGCTGAAATAATAAGAAGAGTGGGAGGCGTTTTTTATGGCATTGGGGGATTTGATGGCGGCATCTCGGTTTTCACAATCATCGGCGGCCGTTTCGAACCACCTGGTTGAGTTCTCCGCAAATGGGAATCACGTGGAGGAGGATGGAGAGAGGAGCGTGAACAGCAGTAATAGCATTGGTAATACTAATGCTCGGGATTTGTCAGAGATTGCAAGCAGTAGCTATGCTGTGATGACCTCGACGACTAGCATGGCATACTTGCCACAGAATGTAGTATTGTGTGAGCTCCGGCATGATGGGTTCGAGGAATGTGTGCCCTCCGGCCCATCTGACAGTGGATTGGTCTCCAAATGGAGGCCTAAGGATCGGGTAAGCTACAACATTTTCACGGTCATTGATTGATCTGTTTTCAAGCTAATATCTTGAGCTTTTTGCTGTTGGTTTTCTTATTTGGAACTTGTATTTATGAGGCTTGTAAAAATTTCGGAACCAGATGGGCCCATTTCACCGAATTGTGGTAATTTATCTTGTTCAAAGTATAGTTGCAAATGTGTGTATACGTTATATTTGGATAACTTGTTATTCATAGACAGTTAGGTTTTAGTAATCGGCTTAAAGATTATGCTAATAAGGCGGTGGACTTTAATGCGATTAATGTTTTTTACTTTAAACACTGGGGAGTGTGTGTTGATAATTTTTAACTGTGTAACAATTGAGACAACTCTTGCACGGTATGGTGGTTGAGGTCCGTGAAATTAGCTGCAACTTAACTCGCTTTTAGCATGATTGTATCTTTATCTAGGTTCTATGATACATTAATGACTAACAAGATTGGTGGGGGAAAATGCAAGTGGATATGGTATATGCAACTGTTTCCCTGATCCCTGTCCTCTCACTTCCTATTTTCTGTATGTTTTACCTTTTCTAACGGGAAGAATACAAGTAATTTTGTTAGGACTGGAATCGCTTCATGTAAGGAAAAGTCAGAGCTACTTAAGAAGAAACAGTCCCAGTGATTGTCCTAAATTATGTCAACGATATTCAACTACATTACTGGACTGCTTTTAAAAGTACAATCATAGTTGTAATGGTGTAAAATTGGCAAGTCGTGTTGTCAGTAAAAGGGATAATTGGAGTGAGGCGAGGTCGACATTATGGTGCAGGTTAGCATGCAGAACTTCAGGTGGACTGTTCACCATATTCTAGAGGTTCTAGTATTAAATATATGGTAGAAGTGATGATTGGTGATTGCAAACGGTGTGTTCTTTGTAATTTATTTACCTCCATGTATTTAAGTGTGCCTGCTATATGAATGATAAAGCTGATTTTCCATGATTGTTATTTGTTATTTAGAGATTAAATGTTGTTTTTGTTCATGAGCGCCCTACATTTCATGCCTTTTGACTTCACGGCTGTCGATAACTATGTTGAAGTTCATTTCAGTCTATGTTGTTTCAGAAAATTATGAGATGAGACTCATCTTTTATGTACTTGTCTGTCTCAACTTCCTACATTTATTGCAGATGAAGACGGGATGTGTTGCTCTTGTTTTATGTTTAAACACTAGCGTTGATCCGCCTGATGTTATAAAGATATCTCCTTGTGCCCGGATGGAGTGCTGGATTGGTACAATCATCGTTCTGCTTCTGCTTCTTTCTCTTTGATATAAGCTCTTGCTATAAAAGTTACTTTGTTATAATTTGGTCCTATTTGCTTGATTATCAATGTGTGTGGATCATTCAAGTTCTGTTTATGTCTTCTATAAATCTGCAGTTTTGATCTCTAATTATTAAAATTCACCTAGTATCTTCTTGTTGTAGCAATGTGTCTGGAAAGTTTTCATTCAACGTTTGCACCCATGTTATATTTTGGCGTACTTTTTAACACATTTTCATGCTTGTTGATTACATGCTCATTTTGCCAAGATTCTCTACAGGCTATCATTTTGAGCTAATAAATTCAATCTGAAGAATGTTAAAAACTGGAACTTCTATTTCCATCTTGATCTGCTTTGTAACCCAGTAAGAATTTGGTTTATAGGTACCAATTGCTCTGGGCATTGTCGTTCATTGATGAGTTATTTACTACCTAAGTATATTGGAGTCTGTAAAGAGTTTAATGATTTTATGTACTAAGGAGCTTAATTGAATTAATCTGAAAAGAATTCAACATTTTTAGTTTGCCATCTGGGCTGTTGACCCTCTCTTTCTGTTGGTCTCTTCTTAAGTTAGGAGTTTACATCTTTGTTTGTTGGCTTGTTTTATATTGTTATTTTCCTAGCATGCTGGTCTGCCTGCTGAAATATATTTCAAGAAAGATATTAATTAATCATATACTAGCAATAAGGATGAAGATGGCGGCTATACCTAACATATTCCAAGATTGATGTGCCCTCTTTAAACACTATCATTGTGAAATGTGGGATATTTTAATTGATCGATGAATTCACAGTTGTTCTTCCTTATAAAAATGGCTCTCTTTTCTTTTTTGACAATTTCAATACATTCATATCATTTATTCATGGTTTTTTGCTCATTCTGCAGATCCATTTTCGATGGCACCTCAAAAAGCAATTGATACAATTGGAAGAACCTTGAATCAACAGTATGAGAGATGGCAGCCTAGGGTAAGGAAAATGTTATCTCTTAAACGACTTCATCTATTGATTCTCTAAAAATTACTTGTGTTTTGTACTTGCTAAAAAGAAACAGTCTGAAAAGAGAGGATTTGTACTTCCTGAGATACAATTGAGAATCAAATATTCATCAAACAATGGTTGGTATATGGCAGGCTCGTTATAAGATTTCACTAGATCCTACTGTTGATGATGTCAAGAAACTTTGTACCACATGTCGCAAATATGCGAAATCTGAGAGAGTTCTGTTTCACTATAATGGACATGGTGTGCCAAAGCCAACTGCTAATGGTGAAATTTGGCTATTTAATAAGGTTTCTTTCCTTCTACGCTTTAAATTTTTTCTTGTGGTGTTCTGTTTCAGTACATTTTTTTTCCGGTTCTCATTGAGCTATTTGATGTAGAGTTATACTCAGTACATCCCTTTGCCAATAAGTGATCTGGATTCCTGGTTGAAAACACCCTCAATATATGTATTTGACTGCTCTGCTGCTGGGATGATTGTTAATGCCTTTGTTGAGGTATTCATACTGCTGTGGAATGAGAAGCGGTTCATATAAGTCCATATGGCAACTTAAAATTTTTCTTGTAATTTCACAGCTCCAGGACTGGACTGCTTCAAGTTCTGGACCCTCCACGAGGGATTGTATTTTGCTGGCAGCCTGTGAAGCTCACGAGATACTCCCTCAAAGTGCTGAATTTCCAGCTGATGTATTTACTTCCTGCCTGACAACACCCATAAAAATGGCTTTGAGATGGTGACATATTTCTCCTAACCCTTCATCTTCAGAGCTGCCATAGATGTTTTTAGCTTCACCCTAGTCTATAATTAATTTTTCTGTCTGTAAAGTTAACAAGTGTGTGTGGCTAATATGCTTGTAGTTGGTGAAAAGTTCAATAAACTTTTACTTCTCTTGAGATCCTTTTTCTATTAATATGTTCCCATCTATGCGTAATCATTATGCCCCTTTGGTCTGACAACTTAACTGGGATTAAATAGTCTTCCTGTGTGAGTTTTTAAATTGAAAACATATAGTAGAAAGATTTATTCCTTTTAGAAAGGAAGAAATGTTAAATTACCATCCAGAGACAATACACATTATTGCCAGCTCGCAGCTGATAATACTAATGTATTTTTCATGAGCTCTGATTTACTTGTGTACATTGTAATTCCTGAATAATTAATTTCCATAAACTTGCTTAATCTTCTATGTTTTGCATCAGCGACACTCCAATGTGCTTTACCTATTCAGCTTGTTGCTGAGTGTTCTCATTATATATAATTATATTATCAGTTGCTCTGTACAATAGATGTTTTTGAGCATATTGGTGGTTTTTCAATGCTGTATGAGCTGCCACTCGTGCATATATCACGACAATGTGGTCTCCCTATCATGATGGTCCAGTAGCTTGGGATTCTTAACATGGATATTTTTACCATCAATCTCTATTCTCTACTAATTTGCTAATTTATTTATCCATGTGTATCTTTCATCTTTTGCCTATTATTGATAACATCTCCCTTAATTGGGCTTATTAGTGTGCTCTGTTGTTTTACAATGTTTCTGCCCATTAATAGTTATTTGTGTATAACCCCCTGAATTCTTGGTCTCCAGGTTCTGCACTCGCTCGTTGCTTCATGAGTCCATTGACTACTCGCTCATTGATAAAATTCCGGGCCGCCAAACAGACCGGAAGACCCTTCTTGGGGAGTTGAACTGGATTTTCACAGCAGTGACTGACACAATTGCCTGGAATGTTCTTCCACATGGTGAATAACAGCTGTCTCATGCAGCTTTTATGTTTTGCTTATTTATGGTGATATTAAGCAAAAGTGAAATTTGAATTCAACAGATCTGTTTCAGAGGTTGTTCAGGCAAGACTTGTTAGTTGCCAGTCTTTTTCGAAATTTTTTGCTCGCGGAAAGAATAATGCGCTCCGCAAACTGTTCGCCAATTTCATATCCAGTGTTGCCTCCTACTCATCAGCATCACATGTGGTAACTTTTAGAAAGGCTTCTCCCAGTACATTTAGAAATACTAAAACTTACCTGGTTTGATATTTGTGTCTATCTGTTTCTTAATCTTTTCTTCATGCACTATAGGGATGCATGGGACATGGCTGCTGAAATCTGCCTTTCTCAGCTTCCAACTTTGGTTGAGGACCCTAATGCAGAGTTCCAGGTCTGCCTTGTTAATATATGTTCCTCATCATTCTTTCTGTATTAACAGGGTGGAGATTGTGACAACAGAAATAACAGCATAGATAATTCTCCATGTGTCCACAACTTTTGACTTTTATTTTATTTTATTTATCTGATTAGTAACTACTTCCGCTTGAGTGTCACTAAACATTTTTCTTCCTCAGCCAAGTCCATTCTTTACCGAGCAGTTGACAGCTTTTGAGGTGTGGCTTGATCATGGATCACAGTATAAAAAACCACCCGAGCAGTTGCCAATAGTTCTTCAGGTTCGGCTTCTTTGTGGTCTCAGTCATAGTGGGACCTTGATTCCCTAGTTCCTACCTAAGGACAATCTCTAGTATATTGTAATATGTTTTCATTTCATGTTGTCAGTCTAGTTTTGTTTCTCTATTTATGATGTAAAGATGTATGCTATCTATTCTGATGAATCAGCCAATTAATCTACGGTCGTCACTCATTGTTCTTTGTAAGTCATGGAAATTTTTGAATTATAGGATTTTTGATCTTGCTGCAACTTTTGCCATCTCCAACATGATTTTTAGTTGAAATGATGAGCACTTCTGATAACATTTTGTGCGTATTAAGATTGAAGCATTATCTTGTCTATTTGTTGAGTCTTAAGAACGGTAAGTGTGTAACTATGTATACTCCCGTTTATTTGACGCTGCTCATTTCCTTCTCTGAGTGCTCCAAGATCTCCTTTCACGAGGACCTTGGAACAATCTAAAAATCAACTTCTTCGTCAGTTAAATTTGTTTATTGGAGTTATAGAGCAGTTATGTTTTCAAGAGATCGTGTTGATTAAGGAACACTTATCATCTGTATGATTGTGGAAGTGCTGAAGAGAATTATTTCTTAATATTGGAGAGTCGGTGGCTTTACTTCCATGATGAAGCAGAGAAAGCTGTGGACAGACTTTAGGGAAATGGTGGAAATAGTTTTTCCCGGTGACATTGGCATGGCTAGTTGAAACAAATGTCTGCCTTAGACCTTTTGCAATCTCCTATTACCCTATGACAGACATATTGCTACTAGACCATAGAAAGAAACTGAGTTCTTGTTTAGCTAGGGTTTACCTTTGTCTTCTATAAATTTCTTCCACTTTCTTCCTTGATCCTTTACCTTGTGAATTTCCTTATAGATGTTGAAGCTCATTATTCAGTACTTTTAGTTCTTCTTGATCTGCATATATTTTGATCATATGGTGACTGCTTCTAATTTCTTTTTCTTTTTTTTCTCCCTCAGGTGTTACTTAGTCAATGCCATAGATTTCGTGCTCTGGTACTTCTTGGTAGATTTCTTGATATGGGGCCTTGGGCGGTGGATCTGGTACTTATTGGCTTCATGGTCGCTGTTTAGTTTGATTTTCCTGTTAATTAGTCGATTCATAAATTCAATTCTTAGCATATTTACAACAGTATTTGTTTTTCCCCATCTCAGGCCTTATCAGTGGGGATATTTCCTTATGTTCTAAAGCTTTTGCAAACAACCAATCCAGAACTGCGGCAAATACTTGTATTTATTTGGACAAAGATCCTTGCACTAGATAAGGTGAAGTCAGAATTACCATTTAATTACCCATGTTGAGGGTGGAGTGGAGGAAAAGCATTCCTGAAGCCAATCCCAAAATTATTGGGAACAAGGCCAAGTCTTTTGTTGTTATTCATATTTAAAATGACATGATGGTGATATTATATTTCTACACTATTTCATATCACTACTCTCTCTACACACTTACTATACACCTACGTATTTTTTTTTATGCATCACCATTTCCTTTGGAATTCAAAAATGTTGAACCATGTGCAATTTCTTGTCTATCAATAGTCTTGCCAGGTTGATCTTGTGAAGGATGGCGGACATACATATTTCATTAGGTTTCTCGATAGCGTAGAAGCATATCCCGAGCAACGTGCAATGGCTGCATTTGTTTTGGCAGTCATTGTAGATGGTCACAGGCGGGGTCAGGAAGTCTGCATTGAAGCTGGATTAGTACATGTTTGCCTGAAGCATCTTCAGGCTTCATCTCCTAACGAGGCACAAACTGAACCTCTATTTCTTCAATGGCTATGCTTGTGCTTGGGGAAAATGTGGGAAGATTTTGCAGAGGCACAAATAATAGGTTTGCAGGCAGATGCCACTTCTATTCTTGCATCTCTACTATCTGAGCCCCAACCTGAGGTATGTCTCCTTTCGTTGCTGAATATTTGTAGATGCAGGAATCACTTATTTGGTTGATGAACGGGAATTTTTTTTAGGTTATAAATAAAGGGAATATACAATTAGCTTTGAATTGTACTTTTCATTGATGTACACCCTTTAATTGTGAAAGCGCATTTCTTCAGGTCCGGGCTGCAGCTGTTTTTGCTCTGGGCACCTTACTTGACTTTGGGTTCGACACATCTAGGGATGGTCTTGGAGACGAAGATTGTGATGATGATGAAAAAGTTAGGGTTGAAACTGGTATTGTTAAGAGCCTCCTAAATGTTGTTTCTGATGGAAGCCCATTGGTGAGGGCCGAAGTTGCTGTAGGTATGTATAATACTTAATTACATGGTGGATTGTGCTATTTCTTGTCTCTGGCAATGTAACCAGTTATCTTTTCTTAAATCCATTTCATTAATTCCTTGTAATTTTCTTCTTTTTCTAGTTTGAAGAGGTATTTTGATTATGCCATCTTCTAAACTAAAGTGGATCGACCTTTTTTCTTTCTGCAGCTCTGTCACGTTTCGCCTTTGGCCACAACAAACACCTAAAGTCAGTCGCTGCTGCATACTGGAAGCCCCAGTCTGGCTCTGTACTCATGTCCTTTCCTTCTTTTGCTATGAAGGGTTCTGGGAGTGGTTATTCAACTCCTACCCACATCATCCCACATGGAAATATACCATCTTCAGTTGCTCCATTGTTGAGAGTTGGGAATGACAGTCAGTCAGTAGCTCGTGATGGGAGAGTTTCTACCAGCAGCCCTCTTGCTTCTGCTGGAATAATGCATGGATCTCCTCTTTCTGACGATTCATCTCAGCATTCTGATTCTGGCATGCTGAATGTTGATGCAGTTGTTAACCATACAAGGTCTAGGCCACTAGACAGTGAATTGTATTCACAATGTGTATTGGCCATGTGTACTCTGGCAAAGGATCCATCACCACGTGTTTCAAGCCTTGGGCGACGAGTGTTATCCATCATTGGCATTGAGCAAGTTTTTGCAAAATCCACAAAGTCTGCTGGTAGAAGTGGTCGGCCTGGTGAATCAACTACTAATCCAAACTCTAATGTAGCTGGACTAGCTCGTTCATCATCTTGGCTTGAATTGAATGGAGGTAAGTGATCGTTCTTGGTATTCCATTGCGTCTTCTGCAATGGTTCTTTCTGCATCTTCAATCCCACAGTTGCATCAAGCTTCAAAGTAGAGAACTTCTGTTATACATAGACATTATAGCTGTGAATTATTCTGGATTGACATTTGGCGTCATTATGCTGTTTTTATTCTTTCTGATTTAAGCCACTTCTGCATTTTATTTTCATTTACTTTCTGAGCTGTTGTGGCAGGACATTTGCCCCTGACATTTAGAACTCCTCCAGTCAGTCCACCTAGATCGAACTTTTTGACAGGAATAAGAAGAGTGTGCTCCTTAGAATTCAGGCCACATCTGATGAATTCTCCTGACTCAGGGTTAGCTGATCCACTTTTAGGTTCTGCTGGACCATCTGGAGTTTCAGAACGAAGTTTTCTTCCTCAATCAACCATCTATAATTGGAGTTGTGGTCACTTTTCAAAGCCACTTCTTACTGCAGCGGATGATAGTGAAGATATAATTGCTAGAAGAGAACAGAGGGAAAAACTGGCCCTGGACCATATAGTGAAATGCCAACACTCTTGTGAGTTAACATTACTGGCTCATGTTCAGCCCCTCTTACCCCCACACAAAAAAGGAACCCTCTTTATTATGCTAACAAAATTTAAGTTGTGATGTAAAGATGTTATTTGACGTGTGCTTCTCTCTTTATCAGCTGTGAGCAAACTTAATAATCAAATTGCCAGTTGGGATACAAAATTTGAGACTGGCACTAAGACTGCGTTGCTGCAGCCATTCTCACCTGTTGTGATTGCGTCAGATGAGAACGAAAGGATTAGGTGGGCAAGTTCTAGTGTATCATAATCTTCATAAACTTGTATTATTAGTACTTTCTACCAGTTTCACTGTTATTCCCTTGTCATTGGAGTAGAGCCCCATGTAATTTTCTGAACTGGGGTCTATTGAAAGAACTTTGCTTCACCAGTTGGCATTTAATTTCAAATTTTGGGTTTAGATAGAGGTTGGAGGGAAACAGAAAATATAGAAGCAAATTTGTTTTGGTTAATAATTCGTTCTTGATTTTGTTACTTTTCTCGTGTGGCCTATGATGATGTGTTAGTTGGATAATTGTGAAGCTCGGGTTGTGTCGAAAATGGATTGATTTAGAATCTCAGTCGTTCATATGTTGATAAAAATTACATGCTTTTAAATGGAACTGTATATATGTTTATAATGAATCTTATTTTAGTTTTGTCATCTAAATTTCTTGTAATTCTCATTGAAGTAATAGAGTGTTTCTCACATCTTGTTAATTCTCTCATTAGATTTGTGTCGTGCTTTGATATTTCATATGACGTAACAATTTCTTGGTTTCATTCCTTTCAGGGTATGGAATTATGAGGAAGCTACTTTGCTTAACAGCTTTGATAACCATGATTACCCTGACAAAGGAGTTTCAAAATTATGTCTTCTAAATGAGCTTGATGAAAGCCTGCTTCTTATTGCTTCGAGTAAACCTCTTACTGTTTCATTTTTCAACTTGAAGGCATATGCATGGATGTCATACATGTGGTTGATTCTGACCGAATCTGTTTTTTATTCTACTGATCCTAATATAGATGATGGAAATGTCCGAATCTGGAAAGACTATACTTCAAAAGGACAGCAGAAATTAGTTACTGCATTCCCTTCAATTCAGGGTCACAGACCTGGAGTACGCAGTGTGAATGCCGTTGTCGATTGGCAGCAGCAGTCTGGATATCTCGTATGTTCCCTCCCTGTTCTGGAATAAAAATAAATGCGTTCAAGTTACATGTTGACACTCACGGAAAAGTATGTTGATTTAATTTATATATTTTTAATACATTTATACGATGCTGTCAAACTAGTTTGCTTCGGGGGAGATTTCGTCTATTATGGCTTGGGATCTGGAAAAAGAGCAACTTGTAAATTCCATTCCATCGACCTCAGATTGCAGTATCTCAGCATTGGTGGGTTTCAACTTTCACATTGCCCAAATTAAATGATGTTTATATTTCAATTTATTTTCGTATATATGCTTCGTCACATTGGTGGGTTTACTTGTGCTTTATCCACATTATGTTTTTATTGGTTGACTAGTCATGTTCAATTATTTTCATTGCGCTGGACTTTGCTGGTTGTCTTTTATTGTAAGTTCTGAGAGCCTTGTTATAGACTTCCAATCAATGCCCTATTCTTTATGCTTCTCAACAATGAAGTTTTTTCTTGAACTTGATTAATAAAGTGGGCATCTTCAATCATTACATCTCAACATCAACAGATGGCTGTCCCTAATTTCCTTTAGCGCTGCTGATAAATCATATTTAGATCTCCATGCCTCGTTTATCTTTATACAATGTTGCGTTGTAGAAATTGGTATTAGCCATCTAGGATTCTTTGGTTTGTCATTTGTAAAATCTCGGGCCAAGTTTTATCCTTTGGGTACGCTATTCCTATCTGATGGAATATCCTCAATCTTTCGAACTAACTATTTCATTGCATGTTGTGTAGTCTGCTTCTCAAGTTCATGGAGGTCAATTTGCCGCTGGTTATGTGGATGGATATGTCAGATTATTTGACATTCGCACACCTGAAATGTAAGAATATATTCTATTTGATAATGTGATACATGGTGGTGCACCCGAAAAAAAGATATTGACACGTCACCATATTTTGACTAGAAGCCTTTTTCTGGGCTTTATGGCATGTGGCAACAAATCTTTCAGAGTAATGATCGAGCAATTTTATTAACATCGCATCTACGCCTTGCTGAAATTTTTATTCCTAAATTGTTGGGGCTTTTTTGTATACTAGTCTTAATAATTGAGCAGTGTCTCCTGGATTATTCCTGTATACCCTGCTCCTGCACTCTACTTCTGTTGATATACTCTTCTGGATAATATTTCCACGCATGGATATATGCTATTTTTAACTTTCTGCATTTCTACATGTTTTTACATGTGAAATTAGGCTTGTCAGTGCTACCCAACTACACAAGCAACGAGTAGAAAGAGTTGTGGGGATTGGCTTCCAACCTGGACTTGAACCGGCAAAGGTGAGTAATCTCTCCCTTCCTCACCCACCACCCCTTCCCCTTATTCTAGGTTCAGAGACCATTGTGGTGTTTGGCGTCGCTGCTACACTCCTAACCTATTACCATTTGGTGAAAAATGTTAAAACATGTTTGTTACGTAGTACTAGACCGGATTGGATAGTTAATTTTTTTCTTGAATATTGTCTAATCTACCTTACGAGGTATACCATCTATATCTAGTGAAATCAAGTTTGGTATGGAGTTATTTTTAATGTAATTTGAATCTTTTGTTCCTTTTCAGATCATTAGTGCATCGCCTGCTGGTGATATCCAGTTTCTTGATTTAAGACGTCACAAGGATGCATACCTTACAATTGATGCTCATAGAGGATCTCTTACCGCTTTAGCTGTTCATCGGCATGCACCCCTTGTAGCAAGTGGCTCAGCTAAGCAACTTATCAAAGTCTTCAATTTGGAGGGTGAGCAATTAGGTACCATTCGGTATTACCCCACTTTCATGGCCCAAAAGATAGGATCGGTTAGCTGTCTTACGTTCCATCCCTATCAAGTGCTGCTTGCTGCTGGAGCTGCTGATGCCTGCGTTTCGATCTATGCAGACGAGATCGCTCCATCGAGATAAAAATGCACACAACTCTATGATCTTGAGTCAAAGCTTCAGCCAAGTTAAACAGCAGTGCAATTGAAATCTCTTACACAATCTGCATTTGAAGGGTACACTTGAAGTTCCTTGAAGGTGTATAATACATTTGAAGTTCCTTGTTGAAGGTGTATAATATATTTATTCTGCCTCCTCTTTACAAAAAGTAGAATCAACAAATTCCTTGGGAGGCTTTGGCAAATAAACTGTTTTATAGGTGAAAAGCTGTAAATATCTTTTTTATTATTTCTGCTTTTGGATTAGTGTGCTACTTTTTTCTCCTTTTTCATTCTATCGTTTTTCAGCTCCTTCAATCCTTTGTTTAATTTGTACAGTTCAACTCCTCCTGTTTATCTAATTTGAATTTGTTAACCAGCTGTAACCCCACCCCCATTTGGCTTACCCTCTTGCATGATTACCTGGCAAGGGTCTACTGAAGTCTGTATACTGTGTCTCGATTCCATTAGAGACTGTACTTTGAGGCACTGATATGCTCCTTCCCTAACCAGAAACTTGTTAGACGGGCGGTCTACTCCCATCAATGGTGTATTTTGAGATACTAAGGTTTGTTTTAACATAGTTGTTATGACCAAAGTTTCGACTGCAACCACACAAGTTGTACACGAGTATCCAACGAGGACAGAGGGAGCTATATCATCAAAAGATATGTTTAATTCTTCATTGAAGTCACTCAAACCTGAAGGCGAAGCTTGCCAACCTTCTACTGAGTTCCTTCACAACTCTTTGATGACACAGCCTCAAGATGTTGGTCTCTAACTAGAGAAGTAAATGCTTGAGGTGGACAACTTTCTGGTCAAGTAGTTCGAAGTAAATCCTCGAGGTTTTGGTAAAATTATGACACGGGTTTCAACAAGCCTCTGTTTTGCTCCCTTTCTACTTTAAGGTCTTGTAGGTCTAGCTCTAAGAAGCTTCTCCAATAACTTAATTGATCACTAGTGGGTCAACAAAGGCATAATCTTGTCTGGATGCACTGCCATTTCATAAGGGTGTGATTTTGTGCAGGAGGAGAACAGGTAAAGGGAAACAAGGAAGATGTCTGTTGACAAATTGAATTAGGGGCACATTTAGCCGTCAACAATAGTGATTGAAAAAGGAGCATCTTTTACCAGGTGCCTTCCTTTCCACTATTGTAATCGAAATTTGTTCAAATAAAGTACACGATGAAACCTTCCTAACCTTCGAGTGGTTAAGTATGAGTATATTCCAATGAAATTCAAGGTTGCATCATCTTCATTTCCTCGTCTTTCTTGTTAAACTTCATTCTACAAAAATCATTGACATTAGAGCTGATAGTGTGATTTCTACACCCATCCGGACCGTGAAAAGAATAAATTTGAGTCAATTTGATATAATTATTATTTAATTTGGTTAAATATCAATTGTTGTAGAATAAACTCGGTTTGGTTGGCTTTTGATGGAAAGAAATGATGATCAGCCATATAAGGGTGAAAAAAGAAAGAATTTCAAAGTTTAGGGACTAAATCATAAATGTTCATAAGTTGATTTGAATCAAGGAATGATGATTGAAGACTTGAGGAACTAAACTGAATGAAATTAAAAGACGAAGGATAAAGATTGCATGAGAAAAGAACTCAAGCAGAAAGAGGAGGAAAATCTAGGACCAAAATGAAATTTCCCGAACTTATACCCTGTTTTGCGGAAGCAGAGTGCAGGATCATTAGCCGTTGCGATTGCAGCCCGCAATAGCACGGCTTTAATCTGGCCCAATCGAGCTATTTCCTTGTATGTTTCAACTACTTTATGAAAACCAATTTCGATAAGGATTTTGACCTACGTATGGCTCTATAAATACCAACATTCATCAAACAATCGAAAACCCCTCTCACACAATACAACTTACAAATTCTAGTAACCAAGAGAGACAAAATATCATTCTTTTGCAAGTAATCAAGAGAGAAAATACAAGAAGTCAAATCATTTGAAAATTATGTTGGTTTTGGGCAAATAAGGAGGAGGTACAGTTGGAGATCAATCAAGAAAGATGGAAGAGATTCAAGATTTCGTGACTTTTTCCTCTTTTTCTTCATATATCTCAAACCCATTTGATGTTTTATTACTCCATCATGATTTCTCGTAATCTTGTAATGCTGGGCTAAACTTTTAGTTGCTGAAACATGGATGAACCTTTTATAATGAAGTTTGAATATTCATTTCAAGATTTTGAGGTGAAATATTTGTTTATCTTGGATAGTGTTAATTGCTTTTCAATTAATTGATTACTAATTGGGCTAATGTGTGATTTAGACTATATTCGAGAGAAATAACAAGAAAGATAGCACATTATAACATTTGTTGTGATGTCCGATAAAAAAAAGAGATGTACCGTTATACCTTGCATGATTTTAATAAGTGATCTAGTGTTTGGTACTTCGATCTATCCTTTATCCTACTGTGGGGATGAGGGCTTCTTTAGCTAGCTTTCTGTGGTACTTTCCGAAGTAAAATGCGAGGTCTAGGCTCTTGATCGAGGACTCAAAGAAAGCACCACGAGAGGCACTAAAAACCATTATGATACGAGACAAGGCCGTTCAAATGAAAGAAGAAAACTCAATTCATTTATTTTGCGGGGTTTGCAACCATTATGTCACAGGGGTCACATTAATTAATGCATGTATTGGGGAATATATGAAGAAATTGGGGACTAGAGATCGTTACATCTTGAATCAGTTGTTCTAACGATCAGCAGCATTATACCATTACGCTCACTAACATATCCCACTCTTCTATACAGTAATTAAAATCTTGATCTTTCATACCACCGCAAGAAGGTTAAAAGCGGATGCTCTTTTGGCCATTTGTACATTTCACACGTCTAGAATTGGTATAGATGACCAACTTGTACCCTACTCATACAAAGGTTTGAAAGGAAGAAAATTTCAATTCAATTTTAACAAAAAGTACATGTTTAATTACGTTGTAGTAAAAAGCAGTAAGACTGAATCCAATTATCCGTCTTATAAAACATTGCAAATGCTAAAGAAGTAACAAAATCTAACACTCCAAATTTCTCAAGAAAATATGTAAAAGTGCTCAACATAGCCAATATATACGTATCTAATCGAGACGAATATTGCTTCAATACATGTTACTATAATGGCATTAATATTAATAACAATCAAGCAATCTTTCAATAGACCTGCCAAATACTGAGGATTCTTACAATCCCTTTTCGACAAGTTACAAGTTGAAAAAGATACTGCCTGAACCAAGAAGATCACAATGTTGGCGGTGGTATTGGATGAACAAAAGAGAAGCATTTGCAGGCATCAAGGAATCTGATTAACAGGTGCACTTATTTGACACTGCTAGTACAAAACTATAGTGCAAGACCATAATTAAATCAATCTAAAATCTCACTCGATATTTTTCTAGAAGGGAAAAAACATCATATTGACAGAATTTCTTTCTGATTGCTTGAGATTTTCCATAATAATGAACCGAGTTTTATCAACCTCTCTTACTTTCTTCCGCCAACCATATTTTGGCTGCTGTTTCCCGACAAGCTGGAAGATGGGTTATTTGTCACTTTAAGTCTTCCGTCTGCACCACCAAACACGTTAAGATCTTCAAATAATCTATACGATGGAATGAAGGGCTTCTGCCCAGCAGGAGCAGTGGATTGAGTATTTGAGTTGGTCTGTGTATCTCCATTAATAGACACATAACTTTCTCGGGCAGGGAACGAGTCGACATGTTGCAAAGATTTACTCTCTGGCAGAGGCATAGATGAAGCAGTAGGTGTTGAAGTTGAATATATGTAAGAAGGTCTAGATACAGGATTTGGATTGCTGTAATAACCAGGAGTGGCTGCCCATGGTGGAGGGGGGTAGCTAGAGTACTGAGGAAATTGAGGTTGAGGATGAGGTTCTAGCTGATGTTGAGGTCGAACATGGGATTGAGGTTGTGGTTGTGATGCCGATTGTGAATATTGGGACGGGGGTCGAGGCTGGAAATCAGGCTGAGGTGGGAACTGTGGCTGAGATTGGAGTCCGGGTTGAGGCTGTGGTTGAGCCCAGGGAGCTATATAACTGGCTGGAGTAGGGTTCGCACGGTAATCCTCAGAGGAATACACAATCCCTTCGGTGGCCGAGGGAAAAGGACGAGAAATATTGGGTTTCTGTTGCTCAGTTTGATCATTTGACACACTGATCGGAACTAATGCATTGCTCAGGAGGTCTATAAAATCTAACTCTTTTGAGGTATGCACTGGTGCAGTAGTAGTGATTGGAACTAATGCATTGCTTGTTACAGGAATTGTCGGCGCTTCGGCAAGTCCAGCATTGTGGTTTGTATTCACCGAGGTGACACCCTCACTATTTACTGTAGACGTACTCTGAGAATCATTGTTGCGAATTCTAGAATGCCTGCATCCACACAGTATGAACTCAGTTGAAAACCCAAGTACAAAAGAAGATTATTATACTAATAATAATAATAATAAATGAATAACCGAAAACAGCTTTGCTCCAAGATGATGAAATAACCCATCTAAAACATGTTGAGGATACAAAAAATCTTCATACATAAACAAGCCCTATCTGATGAATGATTTACGATACCAAGATATTCTAGTTATCTTTTAAATGATGTAGTTACGCCTTTTTGTTTTTTAATGAATGGTTTAGAGAATCACAAGATCTTCTGTAGCAATTGATAGCCCCAACAATTTTCTAAACCCCAATAACCACAAAAAGCCATATCCTTTAGGGCAAATTTCCAACAATATTATGTGCAATAATAATAATAATAATAATAATAATAAATAATTTTCTGCGCAATGTAATCTTTCCCATAAAAGATTGTATACTAGGAGATTCTAAATAAATAAATAGAAAAAGACCTTCTTGCCAACTGTGCGAAGTCATCTTCTTCTTCTTCTTCGCCATCAATCAGACCCCGAGTGACAGGAATTACTGATGCAGAAGGTTGAGCATTTGGTTTTGAACTCTGTTCGGTGACTTCGGTAGGTCTGAGATTAGTGTCATGTATCTCAGGTGACCGGGGATTGACATTTGTTACTTGAGGTGGTAGTGGCGAACCAGAAGCTATTGCATCATGTTTTGCCAGTACGGTCTGCAGCCTATCATTTAATTCAAGTCCCTGACCAAGAAGGTCTTCGTCCCTGCCACAAAAGTGAACCCATACGAAGTGAAAAAGAAGTTCGATGCACCCTGTAACGCGTACAAGCAAATTACTCATTTGAAATGTAGAACAGAAGAAAAGGTGGATACTAGGTTCAGGAAAATGTTTTTTACTCTACGAACTTTCAAAATGCAAATACTTTCAATTCGGGGCCCATGTTAATGTTCTTTGGAAATTTTAGACTGGTTATTTTCATGAAGTCGTAGTGGCATTATGCACCATTATCTTATGTGGACAGATGACAAGATAAAGAAAGAAATACCCAGCAGTTGTCAACATTTGCATTAATTTCCTCTGGCTGGCACGACATCGTTCAACAAGGTCGACTATCACTTCATCTTTAACAGCCTAAAATGATGAATTGAAAAATATTCAGGATCGTCTGCTGCAATTGCTACTATTTCAAATCAGGGCATATTACAAGTTAGAGCTGCATATACCGAGCGATCACTTGGATCTACAGCTTGCAACATATCAGCCAAGAGATCCAGAACATCCCCCATAGCATTTAAGCTTGATAAACTACAAGAGAATAAAGGAGGATATGAGTGGGGTATAGAAGAGAGTATATTTACATGATGCTGGAGACATGCAAATAGTTTTAACCAAAATATAAAGATTATTTATGTGATAAACATGGGCATGTTCAATACACAATACTAGATTAGTGATGGCAACGGGGCGAGTTCGGGACGGGACGGGGGCGGGGGCGTGCCCTGTTTCCTGCCCCATTTCTTTTCTTTCCTTTTTTTAAAATTTTTCAGTTAATTGCCCTGCCAACCCTTTCTGGGCGGGACCCTGCGGGGACGGGAAAATTGCCATCACTATACTAGATAGGACTGTGTAGTCTAACAAACAAAATTTTAACTTCTTTTTATTTTTCAATACTGACCAATAGCAAACATGCCACCTAAGTATCACCCTAACCTTAGAGTTTCCACTTCTGCTACCATAGCTTCATCAAGCCTTGTTGTAGAACTACTAGGCATTCCATAACCTGGTTGAGGATGTCTGGGTAATGGATGAGTAACAGGAGGAGTGAATATTGGAGCCGTATCTGGAGAACGCTGAGGAAATTGTACACCCGACCGCTGCAACAATCCAATTTTCAACAGTCATATGAAGATTAGTTCACATACATTTTTAAATTGTCTAAGAAAAACTTGTAACTAATAGACACTGATACGAAATAATTAAACCAGATTTCTACTATGCAGTAAGTATAATCTAAGTCCTGATTAAAGATATACCAAGTCAACCACAAGGCTAAACATTCTTATTGGAATTGGTCACATATTACATAATCAACTCCACTCATAATTTTAGCAAAAAAAAATATATATCCATGTACGCGTCAATTCGCCCAGGGAAACACACCAATTTGAAGGGTAACTTACCCTCAGATCCTCATAAGCAATGTAATATTGAGGATATCTTCCACCAGATCCACCAAATGCCTCTCTCCAGGTGTCAATGAGTACAAGGATTTTATCTCTCACGTGCATATCTGTCTGCAAAAACATCTAAGATTGATCTATCAATACCGAAAAATTAACAAGTTATAGTAAATTTCACATTCAAACTGAAGGAGACAGAACAAAATAACAACATATAACATGAGCATGTAGAAAGTGATAGTATATATTTATGTAAGCTGCACATGTAGAAAAGACCAAATGATGTGAATAAGCTGAGCTTCAATAACTACTAATCTACTATAATGTTTATCCAGTATTAGCATCCACACATCAAGAATCTATAGGTTGTTGCATCTAACTCCAATCAAGATTGTCTTTTTAAAGATATAGGAGGCTAAATTATATAAAATATGTTGGGCAGACGTGTATGCATAGATAAATATATTGATATCTACTATCTTCGAAGTGAATGGGTGTTCAGGATCAAATATCCTCGTCTTTATTCAGCTTTTCAAAATATGGTCCAGTATGAATGCATAAAATCGGTGTTAGCCTTCATTCTTTCCCAACTTGCAGCCAGCAGCTGACTCATTAAATGCCTACTATTTAGATGAAGCTCGAGACAAAAAGAAACAAATAAGCCAAGCCAATTGAATGTGAAGATCTATGCAATTTATTATTGAAGGTAATGCATAGCTACACGTGGAAAAAGGAGTATGAACAGAAAATCATCACAATAAAGTGCACCCCGATCTATTAGTAATAGTGAATCTAAACACCACATCAGGTGGACAGATATTCTAATTTATGTAAGTGATTTACAAATAAAAGGAAAGAACATTTTATTCCTTATGTTATTATCCAGCTGTTACAGGGGAAAAAAAAAAAACTTGCCTTTTTCTTGACAATTTTGACCATTTCTTGCAGAATACTTCTTTCAGCTATTTGAAAATGCATATAATCACCACAGTTCTTCACCATCGTCTCCAGAAGCTAGAAAAACATTCAAGAAGCAAACTTAGTCAATCACGAAAACAAACAGTCTGACTATATAGTCTCCTGGAGAGGGCGAAAACTTTTTCCCCTCAAAATAATACCGTTAAAGCTAGTAATTGAACTTTTGGATTCTTGTGCTGCAATCGTTTCTTCACAGCTTTGACAACATCTTTTGCAAGCCTAAACAGTGAACCATTACTCATCAGTATTCCTTCACAATTTCTAATTTCCTATACGTTAATATAATTACATAAGACTTTTCACCCAAAAAAAAAAAAAGAGAGAAAAAAAAAATTCAACAGAAATTCAATCTACGATATAAGAATTTAAAGCATATTTAATCAACGTCGCCCCTTTATATCTAATATTCTAAAAAATTTCAACCCTCAATTCCCATACTCATACAGCCCTTGACCCCTAATATTCGACGAAGATAAAGAAGAAACCAATCCCTTTTTGTTCCTTTTCTAATATTCAAATTCAAGAGCAAACAGAAATCAACAATTAAATCTCATAGTAAAATCTTCAACTTCTCAAGAAAATATAAAAACAAAAAACAAAAACCCACAATTATAAAAGTCAACTTTGCATGAAAAATCAAGAAACTAAAAAAAAAAAAAATGAAGAAAGTTCNTCTTCAACTTCTCAAGAAAATATAAAAACAAAAAACAAAAACCCACAATTATAAAAGTCAACTTTGCATGAAAAATCAAGAAACTCAAAAAAAAAAAAAAAAAAAAAAACCCGAATTAGACTTAAAATACATACATCTGGTTGGAATTGATGGTATCACAGATATCTATATTCATGGTCCAGTCGGGGCCGATCAAGAACTCGCTGGTTGCCTTCTCAACCCTCACCGTAGCTGAAGAAGAAGATGAAATCGAAGCTATTGATGAAATCATATTTACCCCTCTGCTTCTTTAAGCCTTCTTTTCTTCAAGAAAGAATCACAGAAGCTTTGTTTTGTGGGTTTGTGTGTGACCACCGTGCTTTCTTCAAGTATATTATTCTATCTTCCAGAAAACACACAGGAAAGTTTGTTTCTTTGTGATTCTCTTCCTTTTTTGTTTGTGTTGAAGAAAGTTTTTCTGGTCCTACTTTTTCTTCCTTTATTTTTGCCTTTTGGGACACTTTTTATAGGCTTGTTTTTCGGGGAAATTTCTTAATTATTTTCCATTCGGCCATTATATTGACACCGTGTTACACTCGCCGCAAAACTGGACTTTTCTTGCATACTTTTACCATTAAGAGTAGGAAAATAGTCACTTGAGGAACCCAACTTATGGTTGTTAGCAAACGGATCCTCAATATGTCATAACTATACAAGTCAAAAGATCTCACTAGTCATAACGTTCTTAAGAGTTCCAAGAGAATCAAATAGTACTAGAGTTATCCATCATATTAATGCAGATATCTTTGAAAGAATTAAACTAGTTGTACATCAAATTTAACATCCATTAATGTATCAAAATCATGGCTCATAATTTGAATAAGTGTTATTCAAATAAAAGTCATAATTCTGACACATAAAAAATGCTTGAATAAGCTCAAATATGAATATTCAATCAATGCTTCTACTAGTAAGTGAAATACAATATTCAATCATGCTTATACGAATCATATATCTCTATATTCTTACATCAACAAATATATATGCTAAACTTGTCAAAAATTAAATTCAAAATTCAGTTTTCGACAATGAAAAACCTGCATCATAGTTAAAATACAAAACATGAACTTCTAGTACTTTTAGACTATATCTTGAAATTCCAGTGTGAACTATTAGCACCGTACAAAGTGTCATTAGTTTTTGAAACATATGCGAATAGAATTTGTAGGTTCTAGAACCTTTTCTTCATGGTTTCGAAATCTAGTACACTTATTTGTGCAATTACATTATTTTTTGTCCTTTATTAGTTTTAATGCCCCAATCCAATATAATGTCATTCATATAACTTAATTTCAAACTAATAATTTGAACTTACACTAATAGTGTTTCTTGTATGACTATTATAATGAGAGTAATCCATGCAAATTTGGGGTGGGGCTACAATCCATTTACACTGGTTATATGTGTACACTTCGTAGGTGAGTTTAGCGGGAGAAATTTATTTTTCGGTCAATTAGGTGGTAACCATCCACAGAGGTCAAAATCCGACCAAATTTATATGTTAAAAACTTAAATGTCAATCAATATAACTTGTAGACTCTTTCGTGTAAATCTAATGGATTGGGGGACCTCAATTAAAAACTTTCCTTCACAATAAAACGGAAAAAAAATATTGTACAATGTGATCTTATCTGTGGCATTAAGTTTAAACATATCATAAAATGTTTATTCATATATTAATTATGTAATTAATATATTAAAATCATATGTATATTTTTTGGTTTACTTCCATATATTTTTTTCCTGAAAGTGGTAACATTTTATGCTGTGTGAGTCATCCACTATTCAATTATTCCATGTCTGTATCACTTCCCAAACAAAAATGAGGATGCTTAATAATCTTTTAATAACTCATCTTGTTACAAAGACAATAAAAAAAAAAAAAAAGGTATGAAAAGTTACGATCTTATTGTGATTAAAGTATCGTGTGTCAATAGAGTTTAAAATAATTTACGTAGAGTTGAAGATTTTTTACGCTTTTGAACTTGATTTTGGCTCATGTTGGTATCCCTTTAAAACAAAACTGTTTAATTCTCATACAATAATATATTTTGCACGTAAACTCCAAATTCTTCGAGACGTTTTAATCGCACATCCTTAAAAAAAAATAAATAAAAAAATAAAAAAATATATATATAACCACTAGTTCAAAATCATTTTTCCTCAATAATAGCTATCAAATAGGGGCATAATTGTCTTTGCCTAAAATATAAAATGAACATAAATTCTATAATACCTATCCACCATGCATTATTGTGTCTATAAGATGCATTACAATGGTAATTGTGTTTGTTTAAAGCTAGTCAAAGCTTAGAAAGTATGAAATTTGCCCATCCAAGTAAAATATTACGAGCCAAACATACCAAGCTTGAGAGTTCACCAGCCAAATATTTGTTGTCTTGCTTGAAAAGTTTTTAGACTTTGTTTGGTTCTCATTAAAATCTGATTTTAATTTCAAATTAAAGTCAATAATTAATTTTAATCACACATTTCATGGGGTCCACAACTTTTCAATCACTTATTTTTTCAAAATTTATCATAATCAATTAAAAAAATCTGATTTTTAATCTAAATCAAACAGGGGCTTAACATATTTATGAACTTCCTATTTATAGGAATTAGAACAAGTTGAAATGTAACTGCATATTTTTTGAATAATGTTAAACGAACACTCCATTATTTACATTGATTTTGATATTGCCTTTGTTTCTTGAAAATTGTGGGCGGGAAAACTATTTTTTTTAATTGTTCAATAATATTTTATTATGTAGCACAATTTAAAAGATGATATACATGTAGTATAATTATATTTTTTTAGGGTTTTTACATGTACTCCACTTGGCAACCACGCTATGTGCCTCAGCTAGGCTTTTTCTATTAGTTGTAAATACATGGTCTCAACGCTTGATGCGATTTTCTTAGTTGATCATTTAGCAAAATTAAAAAACTTTTTGTTATTAATTTATCATTCTCTTAATATTTTTTTTAATAATTCTTATAAATTTTTGCAGCAGGGTCGATACAATCAACCTGGAATGATTTTTTTTTTTTTTGTAGTTATTAGTAATTAATTTACCAAAATACAATTGGGATTGACAAAAACTATGAAGTCAATGACAATGTATTAGACAAAATATCAAATCTATCATTTTCAAGCCATGAAAGTACAAAATCTTTTGCATTTTAAGAAGATATATATACATATTTTTTTTGGATGATATCTTTATTTGAATTGTCAGGATAACATATCGCTGAAATTTAGTACATTTGAATAACCTCGTGTTTGGATCCAACAATTATTGAATGTCATACAAAAGATGACCTAGTGTGTCCTATTCCTATCTATGACAATATGAGGCTAATATTCATATGGAATTGATTATCCTTTTGAGCCAATGGTCTTTTGTAGTGATTAATTAATCTAAAACACGTTGATTATTCAGCGTTAGAATATGAACTCAATTCTTGACCACATCTTGTTGAAAATTACACAAATTAGTTTTTATCTATTTTCTCCCTTCTCGATCAGAAAAAGAAGTTACGAATTTAATTTACACGAGTATATCTTATAATTAAGCACATGGGACCGAGTCTTTATGTTTTCACATTTTTCTAATTTGAACAAATTAAGGACTATGCGGATATTACATGTACTATAGAATTTAAAAAGGTACATAATATGAAATGAAATTTATTTATTTATGTGAAAGCTACTAATTTTTAAAATACATCTATTTGGTAAGTTAAATTAGATCGGAAAACATATATATATATATATATATATAATTATGTGGAGGAATCATTGAATTGTCAAAACATTATATAATTGAAAGGCTTTTCAGTGCCCATAATGAGTTTCCAACTCAGATTAATTAAACAAATACCAAAAACCAAAGAAATGAAACCCGTTGTTATAAATAAGAATTAAATCTTTATATTTATAGGAAAGAATTAGGGTTACAAGAGATATAACGACCATAATAACTAGGACTGTAGGGGTATAAAAATAATTCATAAATACTACTATGAAAAAAAATGCGTACAAATGAAAAAAAGAGTATAAATAATTTAATGTAATAAAATGTTGCCTCGTTAAAAACTTATAAAAAAAACCCAATGGGACAAAACCCGATCGAAGGAAAAAGAGTGACTTGCATCAAACGATTTATGTCGTGTATGTCAATATCTTCAATATTGATGTCTTGTACGTTAATAGCTTCAAAAAAATTCAAAAACAAAACTTGATAACTGTAATAACATAATTATTCAAAATAGCTCTTATTGATTATTTGGAAGTCTCATACATATAAGAGTATTATTTTGAGAGTAAATATTTTTTGATTATGGACATTCATTATAAAAAGAATATGCCTCATTAAAACATTACTCGAAAAAACTTTGTGGGAAAAATCCTAATGAATGAAAAGATTACATTTATTCTTTTGAATAAGCCACAAATATTAAAAACCTTGCCAAGAAAACCTAATGTGAAAGACCTCAATCAAGGGAAAAAGAGTACAACATATTTACTACATCTCGTGATAATATCACTTGAATTATACTTCAAGCATATTAAATCCTTATAGATAGTTTCGAAAACCATACATGATAAATTGTCTATAATCACATTTATTACATGCATAACAAATTTCGTGTATTGTCAAGCTAGCAAGGTAAAGACTTGTGATTACATTGATCACATGTCGCGAAATTCATTATATAAAGAGTCGTACATTTCATAATATAACTTTACTTTTTCCATTTTCATTTCGCATAAGTATACACCTTTGGGTGTTTAGACTATAATCCAGAAATTTCAAGTTTCTCTAGTAAGTCTAATTTTACTAGGATCGAGTTCAGAAATTTCATGTTTCTCTTGTAAACTCAATTTAGGATAGCGTCCTTTTTATTTGGCTAATCATTATTTCGATCGATATATTTCGACACATTTATTTCGATTTCTCGCTATGTGATGCAATATAAGTAAACATAGATATACATGATTTATGCATAATTGTTCTAGTGTTTATTTTACTAATGCATGTACTAATCAATCGTGATTATTTTATTGTACTATGAATCATGATTATTTTGTATGTATATCATATCTGTATCCATATCCTATTTGTATATATTGTTTGCGTGAATTTTACGTAAATTTAACGATAACATTGTTTATGTATCTATTTGGTTAATCGTTGATGAAACCAAATTATCTACAATAATATTTCAGAAGAATATTGTATATTATTTTTGAAAGGAAATAATCTTAATCAATATTTCAAAAGAATATTGTATATTATTTTTCAAAGAAAATAATCTTAATCAATATTGTAGAAGAATATTGTAATATTGTTAAAAGTGAATATTATATTTGCATTATTTGTTGCTCCAGAACTAGCACAATATTATAATTAATATTCTAGAAGAATATTATGTTTATTGCTCTTGAAGAGCAGATCTTTGTACAGATAAATATCATATAATAATAATTTATCATTGCTCTTGAAGAAGTAAAACTATGCAAATATTAATATACGCTAGATAACATAATCCCTTAAAGTTAATATTTCAAAATAATAGTTTATTGATAGCCCTGAAGTAGAACAATATTATTGACAAATATTTTAGTTAGGTTTTACTTGCTCCCAAAGAGCATAGTTAAATATGATCTAATGTACACTATATTTTTACTCCTGAAGAGTAAATCCTTGTATAATTTATTATAATATTATTTGATTGCTAATGCGATTGTGAATTATAATTTTCAATATTCTAGATAAATATTGACATATTTCTTTCGAATGAGAAATAATAACGACAGCATGCTCTCGAAATGGCACATGTTTCGAAGAATATATCATTTTGAATTCATATTTATCCTTAGAGGAAAACATAGAAATCATTCATATTGACATTAATTAGCTTGTATACTTGATTGATTATTATATGATTATATAATGTTTAATCATATTTTTTGAAATTAAATAATTTAATTATATCTTATATTAAACCAGACGTTCAATTGGACTTTATTGTTGGCATAGTCAGTTGGACCATCACTGGATCAATAATGATGCGAAATTAAAAATATAAATGGATATTCAATAAAGAACCAAAAGATTCTTCAATTTAATGAAATCTTATATGATGTTATGAAAATAGGTTATCACTAGCTAAATAGGGATTCAATTCCCTATATTTCTGAAAATTAATTAAGGTGATATATGAGAGCCCCATCACCCTCGACGTTGATCATTTATATATTATTTGTATTTAATAAATTTGATACATATACTAGATGTTTGCACAGTGTTCACAACTTGAAGTTTGCAAAACTACTGTTCAAATTATGAGCATAATTCTCAGATTATAGAATCAATGTGTGTCTTGTTAATAGTGATCCTAAATATCAACTTTTAAATAAGTATTATTTGAGATGTCAATAAAAGGTTTAACATTATCGGTTGTTAAACGTTTTCAATTAATTTAATTGAGACCAAAATACTTCCCATTTTTGTTTAGGTAAAACCATTACGCATCATGTCAACATCATAACTCTCCAAGTTATAACTTGGCTTATGGTTCGAGTCTAATTTTTTCATCAAATTATTTCGATAGTGCAATATATGTAAAATTGATCTGCCACAAGGCACTGAAACGAAAAGTAAAGAATGTTGAGAATAAATGAGTAGTTTGAATCTTTATCTCAAATGAATGATATTTTATAAAGTGGTTTGCTTATTATCAATTTGAGTGGACAATTTCTCAGCATTAGAGAGAAGAATTAAGAAATTGAAAATGATATACAAATGCATCAATATCTAAATTTTTACAAAAGACAATTCGAACCAAATATTCGAAAGATAATTTATTTAGATGACCAAAGAGATCATCTCACACACCAAGTTTAAATGCTCCAACTCGAATTAACGTCCTATAAGACAATTAATTAATATTATATTTGATGGCAAGCCTGAAGGTGATGATATTTAATTTTAATATAAAAATCTCCAAACAAAAATTGAGAAATTAGTAAAGATGATCCCATTAAAGAGTCATATACTCTTGATAAGTATTTAGATACAACAAATTATAAAACTCTAGAAGAGATTCATATACCTGAAATAATAAAAATTGAGATATTTTAATAAGTTATGTCATTATAGAAAAGAATAGAATCGGAAAAGAAAAAGTTATCAACAACACTTTAATTTCATAAAACAATATAGAAACATTAATTGGATACATGAATTGGAAAAAAAAAAACTCACATATCACCAAATTAATCTTGGTACATGAGACGTATGAATCAAAACCCTATATTTATATAGAAGAATTAGGGTTACAAGGGATATAACAATCACTATATTTACAACACTTGTAGTTTATATAAGGGCTTAGGTGGGCCATGGACATTAATGATAATTTATTTTTAACGAAGTCCAACTAGCTTAATTATTTTAAGTTAAATCACAATCATATGATAATCTTAAAATATTCTTAACATTGATTGATTTGCCATTTTTTAAAAATATAATCCCATTTGAGAGTACAGATGGAATGTTACTATTCATTTGAAGTGGACAATTTTACTTGTCAATTCAAACACGATTCTATTGCACATGATTGATAATCTATAAATTAATTGTGTGACAACATTTTCGAGGACATATCGAATGCATCAAAATCGCTCATTCAATTCTCTCCGCAAAATTTGCATAATTACTGACTCAAAATATTGAAAGCTCATAAGAGAAAGTACATCATGACATTTTAATCCGTATTTTGTTAATATGGGTTGTTGCCACAATCGTGCAAAGAATTCTATCTTAAGTTCACTTTTCAAAGGACATGTTAAAAAGTGAAAGAATCGTGAGAGAGGGGAAAATATGCATGTCCAAGAGTAGATATAAGAGTGCAAATTTGCAATTATGTTCAAAATCATTGGGCTTCCACTTTTACTGATGATGTTGCTTTGTTTATTTGTCAAGAATATGAAGATCAAACTAGTTCAAGTACATTTGGAGATTATTGTATTATGTATTGAAAGACTATTTAGTGTATAAAGTAGGTTAAAGTTTTGGTGGTTGAATTTTTTGGAGATGAAGTAGGGATTGTGTACAGTAAATTCCTGTCAATGAAATAAACTCTAAAAACCTAAAAATTTTTGGAAAAGAAGTATGAATTTTTATATAGTTATTTTAGTGAAAGCAAGTCAACCACCTAAATTCCACGATACAACAAAGGTATTACAAATGTATAAATTCAATATCTCTAAATTTTAAATAAAAATGTAGGATTCCAAATTTATACTAAATCCTAGATTATGGAATCACGTCTAGATTCTAAAATTTAGGAAATTATTTTTCTTAAATATAAAAGTAGTATTTGGTTGAACTTCATCATATATTAAAATTCATCATATTCATATAACTTTGAACTCTAAATTAAACAAATGCATTCAAAAGATAATTACGAATAACATCATTCTTATGTTTTTCATATTTAGGAATAATGCGCATTAAAAAGAAATAATAATAGAATGGGATAACTTTAGATAATTGAAGTTTTAACGAAAATGTGATTGAAAAAAAAATTATGGTAAATATTTTGATTGCATGTAAAATGATTATTGATTATATGACTTCTCTTACAAGATATAAGCTTTGGAATTGTACACAGAAAAATCTCCATCCCCGTCCTATTTACTATTCAGGATGGGACAATGTGGAACCGGAAATTTCTCACTCTCTAGTTTTCCTAATGGGTACCTATATTCATTCCACAACTTCTGCTAGTATATTCTAATCGCAATGAAGGTCTCTAACCTTTGCTCATTGTCACGCTCATTTCTCCAACTTCATTCCATCTAGTTGTTATGTTCGACTGTCCATTGATTAGCATATATGAAAACTTGGTTTTGTTGACAGAACCAAACTGGATTTTTGATCTTTGGTAGGGGTGGAATAGGTGGTGGTGGTGACGATGTTGGCCAATGGAAATGTGGTGGATGGAGGTGGAGTTGGTAGAATTTTTTTTTTGACTTATCTTTCTGTTTTTAATTTTAATAATTTTCTTATTTTTGTTCTTTTTAATCATTTTAATTTTCAAATTGAGAAATACGGGGGACTATTTTGCCCTTCTTAGTAATGGTCAAATGAAGGTTCATTCCTAATTTTTTGATCAAATAACGAACTTTTGGACATAATCCGTATAAATATCCTTATGTTGCCTATTTTTAACAATGTTTGGGATTCGGGTAGGTGCGTTAAATGGCCTAGCTGAATTGCTCGGATCTCCTACCGAGGGGCTTGGCTCGGCCCACTACCAAGAGAGCCGACTTGATAATTTTGATTCTTTTTTTTAATCGAAATTCCACTTTCATTTCTCAAAATATAATGAAGATGTAAATTTGAAAGTAAATTCTAAGTTTGAGAAATTATAAAGTCGAAAATAATTTACTTGTACTTTTTTAATAATTAGGCCAAGTGGGTCGATCCATATTGGGTTTCAAGTTAGACTATCAAGCATGACACGTGTCATTTTTTAAATGACAGACAAACTCATGGACAGATTCAATTTGACTTCAATTCATTTCTTAGCTCTGTTTGTACACATTAAAATTTTCATTTTTATTCTTCTACTAATTTTCAATCATACATTCTTCAATAAAATAATATTTTCAATCATATCAATAACTTTTCATTTTTTTTAACCACACATTCTCCATCAATTGATTATTCTAAAATATATTCTTTCATAATGTGGCTCAAACAATCCCTCCACGAGGAAAGCAGGTTATCCGGACCCATTTTGACACCCCTATCTTCCACTTGTACGTTTATAGCTTTCAATTTCAACCAAAAATAGAGGCAATTGAAGTATATCATCCCCTCACCTTGCCTGCCATGTTTTCTTGTCCAGCATCTTCATTACATCCAGTTTCTTGTCCTCCTTCGACTCTACTACCTGCGCAGAATTCTCCATTAATTTTCACCAGCAACAAATCCCAGCAAGGTAATTTTTTCATTTCTGCAGCACTTCCTACCTCTACTCAAAGCCCAAAAGGTACCCCCATTTTGCCAAAGTTCCAAGATTTCCTCGAAACAGTTGTAGCAGTTCCCACTTCTCAGAAAAATGAAGCCGTGGATAAATTCCGGAGAGAGGGCAGATTACGATCCATATCAGAATTCAACTCTTTGCTTATGGCTTTGGTCACAGCAGATGAGTTTGAATTAGCATCGAAATTGAAGTCCAAATTATCCTCTTTCGGTTTAGCCCCTGATAGTTGCACATACTCAATTTTGGTGACTAGTTACTGCAAGAAGAATGAGCCAAACGAAGCGAAAACAGTTTTGGATCGTATGCTGGAAAATGGGTTCCAACCCAATGTTGCTACTTTCACTACATTGATCAATTCATTCTGTCAAAATGGAAGATTGCAGGATGCCTATGAGGTGTTTGATATAATGGCTAAAATTGGATGTGAGCCAACAATCAATACATATAATTGCTTGTTGAAGGGGCTGTGCTATGTGGGGAGAGTGGAGGAAGCCTCTGAATTGCTATTGAATATCAAGAAATCTTTGCTCAAACCAGATATTTATACTTACACTGCGGTGATGGATGGTTTTTGCAAAGTGGGCAGATCAAATGAGGCATTGGAATTGCTTGATGAAGCTTTAGAAATGGGGTTGACACCAAATGCAGTCACTTACAATACTCTGTTTAATGGTTACTTTAAGGAGGGAAGGCCTTTGGATGGTATTGATTTGTTGAAGCAAATGAAGGAGAGGAATTACAAGCCAGATTTCATAAGTTATAGTACATTGTTACATGGAATGTTGAAATGGGGTGAAACAAAGGCTGCTTTGGGGATGTATAAAGAGATGATAGGGATCGGTTTTCAAGTCGATGAGAGGATGACAAACACCTTGTTGAGAAGGTTGTGCAGGAGTTCGCGAAAAGACTACTTGCTGCTGAATGATGTGTATGAAGTGTTCGAGAAAATGAAGAATGAAGATTTTGCTATATACTCTAGTACATATGATCTAGTGGTTGAAGCCTTTTGCAATGGAAAAATGAATGATAAAGCATTTGAGATTCTAGACGAGATGACTAGGACTGGATATTCTCCAAGGACAATCACGTTCAATGTTGTCGTCCGAGCACTTTGTATGGTTGGAAAGGTTGACAAGGCATTATCAGTTTTGATGCTAATTCACAAAGACAGGAAGGCCAGCAGAATTCCATTCAACATTTTGATTAATGAGTTGAATAGACAAGGAAGGTCATTAGGTGCTTGTACTTTATATGGTTTAGCAGTGAAAAGAGGGGTGGTGCCACATAGAGAGCCTAGAAAATGTTGAGAATTTTGATTTCCCGTCTGAGCTCTGTAAAACACTTAGTGGAGCTTGAACATGTATGCACCTCTAATAGAGGCAATGCATGTTTAGTACATGGTACTAGATTATACTATACAGTATTATATTGATATTTTTTGATATTTTTCTCGAATGGATACATCTTCAGTCCATCAACTGCTAACATCAGAAGCTTGTATACAATGAATAGCTGCAGAACATTTTCTCAAATCCACGTAGGTAAAAAAGTCTGTTGGAGTCCAAAATAGTTATATATAGCAAGCTCTTCTACTTGTACAAAAATGATATATCTGAGCAGTCTACGCTAGTCTCTTTTATTACGTAGTTCTAGCATCCACCAAAATTTCTCTACATTTAGTAAGTATTGTGGTGTACATGCATGCTCAGAATCTACTAGGCCTCACAATATTCTATTCTGTACTATTTACTAAAAACTAGGGCATTTTCCTACCTAGTTTTGGCCACCACACTAGGGAGAAAATTGTCGGGGCGTGTTTAGTGCAAGTTCTGTGATATTTTGGGCTTGAGGCGAATTTCATAAATTAGGCCCCAAAATTGTAGTATGAATGCAAAATCTATAAGTGTATTATGGATTCAATAGTT
>CAIGRP010129533.1:0-11545 GCA_903798385.1 Fraxinus cuspidata | reverse complement strand
ATGAAATCATCAAACAGGTAACAGATAATAATCTCCATGAACCATTACAAAGATATTTCACAATCTCAACAAAATTCAGAATATTGGTCAGAATTCACGATTCACATATTCTATTCAATACATATTAGTCACATTCTCTAAACAGAATACATAGAAATGAAAGCCCCAACTTATGATCCAAAATATTTGTCAAACCGATCATAATAATGGCCACATGTGATTATGGCACGCAGCATTATACCAACGATAATAGATATGCACACCATTTCTCAATAGAAACTTTAGGTCACAAATGGGAAAATAACAGTGACCTGAATAATACTGTTTTATTCGAACAGAAACTTTAGGTCACAAATGAAAAAATTTAGGTCACAAATGAATTACCCATAATCTCAAAGTACCACAAATTTAACTTACATTCTTCGATTTTGATTTTCGTGAGTAAACCGGAGTTCTGAGGATTTTTTTTACGAACTCCCTTTTCATTTTCGGTCGCGATTCAATCGGTGTTTTGGAGATTTCTTTACGAACACCATTTGACATATTCGGTCTTCTTCCTTTTCCTTGTGTAGTTCCAGCTGCATCTCTGGGGTCGGATTGTTCTTTCTAGTCACAACTTCTTGTTAACGCCATTTCTTCAATTTTTTGGTCACAAGACTCAGTCACAAGCCTCAATAACTGTAATTTCCTTCGCACCACCTTTTCCTTTGCACTGCCTTTTCATCTTCTTGAATAATGTAGGTATATGGGTAAGAATCAAGTTGGGTTTTTTTCATTGTGGGATGGAGGGTTTGAATATTTAGTGGTTTTTTTTATTGATAGATTGAGGGTTTGAAGATTAAGTGGTTAGTAGAGATATTGTTTACTTATTTAAATACTCTCTCTCTAGTTTTAACGTAGCGGTGGTTGTTAAGATAAATAAAAATTAATTTAAATCATTAATTAAAACCTGATTTCTGTATTATGAAACTTGATTTTTGATTTATGAAAATGGTATTTTAAATCCTTTCATGCTGTAATTTCCTCTTTCAATAAAACAAAATTAGCCTAATAATACCTTAGCCCATATATTCCACATAATTTATCAGGCCCAACTACCCAAGCTCATTATCACTAAACACAACTTAACCTAGCCTATTACGCATCCTAAATCACAACAATCATCCTTTGTAAACTCAAATCTCGCGACACTGTACTCTACCGCCTGCTTCCTCCATCCCTGGTAACCTCAATTCACCGACATCCCACATAATCCCACCACCCTTCAACTTGCCCAACCACCATAAGGTTTTTCATTGCTTCATCAATCGGCGACCCAACCTCAACCCTCGCCATCTAAATCAACCCAACCTATTATCAACCACTTACCACCTCAAGCTCTATCGTCTGCACTTTATTCATTAGCACCACAACCGACCACAATCTACCGCTCTATCAAGCACAAACCCCCTCTGTCGTTAACAATTCCTCCAGCTTCCTTCATGTCGTTATTGGGAACCACCGCGCCTTACTCGGTCGCCTTTTTTGGTTCTTAATGTGTTTGGGTCGGCCTTCGTTACCTCATTGCTTTAGGCATCAATTTATTTATATATGAGTTTAATTGATTTTGTTAGAAAAAAAGGCCTGAAAAGAAAAGTGAAAAAAAAAAGAATTTTATAATATTATTCACACGTAATTTTTTTTTTTTTGTTGAATGATAGTCTTTCAGATTACTCAGTTCTCGCTTAGCCACTATAAATGTGCGAACTTGAAAATTTTGACTGGGACATTTTTAACTCTTTCAGGTCTCGTAAGGTAACAATTTTATTATATTGAACATGTTCTTTTATTTTATTGTTTTGGCTTGTCAATTTTCTAAAACATTAGGAGTCCGTTTGTAAACAAATGGAAGAAAACTTCTTCAATATTCGTTGCCTTTAATGAGCTCCTATCTTTACTTAAATACACTGAGTATTTGCTTTCACAAATAGACCAATTGTCTAATGTTTCCATGCTCACATCTATTAATACTCTTAGCACAACATTGGTCTCAAATAAACTATTAAGACATCCTGATTTTGCTATACAAGTAGCAGTTGTTTCTTGCCTTGGTGAAATNCACAAATAGACCAATTGTCTAATGTTTCCATGCTCACATCTATTAATACACTTAGTACAACATTGCTCTCAAGTAAGCTATTAAGACATCCTAACTTTTCTATACAGGTAACAGTTGTTTTTTGTCCTGATGAAATATTCTGCATTATGGCACGTGATTCCTCTTTTATGATGATTTTCTTTGATTATATCATCATTTGTATATCTCACGAGCACATCTATCAATTTTTATGCTACAACAATTAGGATACTAGATACTATGGCTAATGCGAAGTATTGTATTATCATGTTAGACCTAGACTGTGAACGTATGATGATTAACATGTATCAACACTTTCTTGTCGCTGTAAAAGAAAATCATTTAGGGAATGTCTTCACATCCATAAAGACTATCATAACATTTACATTGTAAGAAAGTGAAAGTATTCCTCTAGACTTCACTACCCTTCTTTTGGATAGTGTTCAAAATAAAAGCAAGGAGGTTTCTCCTATTGCATTTAGTGTGGTGGAAAGACTTTTTGAGAAGTGTACTGACAGGATCAATAATTACTTGTCTCAAGCTATAAATTCTTTAGTGGTTTGTTTAGATGATTATAGTGTAGTTCTTTCCTCCATTCTAAAAAAATTGAGGGTTGTAAACAATGTATCGTGTCTCCTATCATGATAACATCTGTAGTTGATATACTTCACATTGACATAGTAGAGAAATTACCTAAATCAATGCCATCGAAGTCAAATATTTCAGATGTCCTAGATCTCGTACCTACTATGTAACTGCATGACTTTGATGCTGACTTAGTTTTAGTTCTCCCTCAATTACATGAGATTCTACAGGTTGCCACATTGTTCTCTAAGGCCATTACTCGATTGCACACTCTTTCTATTGGTATTAGGATGTTACCCATTAATTATCGACGTGTGTTAGCTCATCATTCTATTGGTGATGTTATTAAACTTCATGCCAAGGTTAAAGGTCAAATCATTTCCAATCATGAAATTTTTGAACCTACATTCGACATGCAATATAAGTTAGGGTACTCTAGTGATAATTACTATACTTTTCTCTTATCTGTTTTCCTAAAAGAAAGAAAGTTTTTGGATCATTCATATAAAGATTTTCTATTTGATGGCCATCTCACTTAAATGAAAATTATATTTTTAGTAGAAGAATTGTATCCCAATTGGGGCCCATTCGAGCCTTCAATGTTGCAATCTGTTTTCACTCCAGGCCAGTCTCCGATGCTAGCTTCTTGTGCTTCTCATTATGCACAAATAAATGAAGATTTTAAAGATGAATTGAATGAGGGTTTGTTATTTGGAGTCCAACATCGATACTTGATTAGATGGAGAGATCGCTACCATTGGTCAGATCATATGCTTGGGAATAAGCTGCAATTTTCGTTACTATCAATCATGGAATTTTGATATTTGGTTATTAAGAAAGATCGTCCCTTATGGCATGACTTTGCTGATGATGGGAGCTTAATTGCAGCCGTTCATGATTTGTCCACTCGACATAGTTGAGTTTTTCTCCCACCCCGGAAAGATGATGAAGCATCACCTATCTTGGGCTCCTACTTTTGGACTATCTTTGCTTTATTAATTTTAATTGAGCTTGTATAATGGGTTTGGGCCCTTTCTCACTAGGTTTGCTTATTTTCCTTCATATATATCTTGTAAGTAAACTTGAAAACTCAATGGATGATTGAATGAAATGAATATGCTTGTTGCATACATTTTCTTCCCTTCTCCTTGATTCTCCTTCTTCTTCTTCTTTAGTTCCCTACTAAAATACTTCAACTGATCCTACATCAAAAACCCCCCAAGACCACCTCTACAGCATCCAATTTGGCCACCAAGGTGGTAGGAGTGGGAATGGTGGTGGCAGGTGAATGGTAGGCTTAGGTGTTCATAGATAGTAGTGAAAAGTGGTGGTAGCGGTTAGCAATAATGAGTGAATGTGATTGAGTATTTATAGGCGGTTATGGGAGTGAGACGACGGGTGAATGGTGAAGGTGACATGTATGGTCGGTGACTTGGGGAAAAAAGTGGGTAAATTTATAGGTGGGGTGGGATGTAATATATACTTAGTTTTTGAAAGAAAAAACTTAAATTATGATTTTTGAAATGGTAAGTTAAAAGGGTGTAATTTTTTCAAAGGGATAAGATACTCTTTTTGTTTTTTTTCCAAAAAACTTAAAATACTTCATTTGAATTCAAAAATACCTATTTTTCGTTAAAAATCATTATTTATATTTTTTCCTTCTTTAATTTTTAATATATATTCATATTTAAATTAAAATAAAGATTTCAATTTTCCATTAAAAAACATTTTTGCGAATTATATGTTGGGGTAACTTATGTGTTACTGTGTTCAATGTTTTAAAAAATATATCATTTTCATTGTTCATAATTTATTCCATTTTATATATTTTTTTAAATACCACATTTTCATTTAAAATAAAGAATTCATCAAATTTTTTTTGTCTAAAATTAATATTTCAATATTTTTAATTTCAAAACAACATTTTGACACCGGTAACATATGTTACGTATTATTTAAAAATCACTGTTGCAAACTAACATGTTGTGTTCCCATATATTACTTTTATTAAAAAATTAATATTCCACATGGGTAAGATATTTTACCATGATTACTTTTTACTCTAAAATTCACCTTTTTATGCAGACAACAAGTTGTGTTACCTTGGATGACCCTTACATTTTTTATTTTTAATTCTAGTCTTACAAGGATCATGTCGTGTGGACTCTCCTATATTATCACAATCACCTTGCACCACCTGTCACTATCCCCACACCACCACTCTATCATCACCACATAATACAAGTAACACACTATGTTAAAGTTTAAAACTACTCCACTACCACCATAAAATTCAAGTAACACATTATGTTACTCATCTCAAACCATTCCCACACCATCATTTGTCACCACCACCGTAAAACATGCATAACATATCATATTATCCTTCTGAAACTACTAAATCACTACCACAAAGCATAAACAACACATTATATTACAAGTCTGAAGACACTACCAAAATTCGAATAACACATTATGTTAATCATCTCAAACCATCCCCAAGTCGTCTTGTGTCACCATCACCACAAAAACAAGGATAACACATTATGTTACGTGTCTGAAATCACTAAATCACCACCACAAAACACATAAGTAATGTTATTTGTCTGAAACTATCATTACATCGTGTTTGTCACCACCACCACAAAACACAAGTAACACATAATGTTACCTATAAAAAACCACTTCTCACCATTGTCTATCACCACAACTCCGAAAACACAACTCCCATTTGACAATGATTTGTATCAAAAATTAAGTTATCATTATATCCTTATATGATTTAATAAAATAAAATAAAATGATATAGAAAACAAATTAAAAAAAAAACCATCAGCTTTCACTGTAAGAAAAAACCACGATCACGACCACAATAATAAGAATCTACCACTGTCACTACCAACTCAATACACATCTATCGTCAACGGCATCCCAAGTAACCTCACTAGACCATCCCTCCGTCATTATCTAGCCTAGTGAAAAGTGTAAATTATGAAAAAAAAATATCACCTCTTATGCTCTAATTAAATCACATTTATCTCAAATTAAATTATTCTATATTGATTGAAATCCATCCACCAAAAATAAATGCAGCCGAGTCTTGGGAAAAGTTGCATGTGAATCCCTCCGCTTGGTTCAATGTCTACAAATTGATTTTAATATGGCTCCTGATGCGGCTGTTTTGTTGGATATGTTAGCTTTTCTTCATGATACTGACTATACATCATGTCACTTTATTTTCTAAAATTGGGAATAGAGTGGCCTATGCATTAACATCGTTTCACTTCAAGAAAATTTGCGTTGTACAATGGGTAGAATACGTTGCCACAGGTCTTTAATGATGTGCAAATGTACGTTACGACCTTCAATGTTATCGTAGAGTAGATGGATACAACAATACAAAACTATATGTTGTTAAAGACTTCAAATTCACGTTGACTTTAATTTTTTGCAATGTTCACTGCATGTTGTTTTACCTTGTTCTGTAACATTCATCACACGTCGTCTTTACTTTTTTACAACAATTTACGCACGTTGACTTTGAAAATGAAGGCAAAATAATTTGGATAACTTGGAGAGATATAATTTGAAAATGTACTTTTTATTTGCCTTAAAAAATAATGCAATATGTTGTCCTATTTATACATATCAAGATGGCTTAGGAACCATCAAAACATTTAATTCACTTCACTAGATTCAACTGTGGAACTCTACAAGACATTAGACTAGATTCAACTATAGAACTCTATAAGACATTTCACTAGATTCACATACATGAATGGAATTCCATGAGATATTTGACTAAATTCACATACATGAATGGAATGTTATGAGACACTTGATTAGATTCAAATACATCAATTATTTTAGAAAATATGGTAGCCAAATTCAATTTATTCCAACAATGCTTACCGTAAAACGAATTTGCTTTTAACTCGCAAAGTTGCAATGTTCCTCAATAAAATATGTTCTCCAAGTGTTTTTATAAAAATATCAGCAAGTTGTTCTTCACTTCGACAACATTTGATACTGATTTCACCTTCATTAACGAGCTCCTTTGAAGAATGAAAATGAAAACGAATATTCTTTGTTCTTCAATGTAGAATAGGATCCTTTAAAACAGAGATGGTTGAACTATTATCGCAATACAATGTAGTATGGCCTTCTTGCTTGAATTTCATGATTTCTAGAACACCTTTTAACCACATAATTTGACATCCGGCAGAAGAAGCTGCTATATATTCGGCCTCGGTGGTGGAAAGGGTCACTATTGGTTGCTTCTTTGAATACCAAGAAATTGCACCACTTCCAAGATTGAAAACATAGTTAAAAGTGCTGCAGGAATCATCAATATTTCCTCCTAAGTAACTATTAGCATAACCAATAAGTTTGATGGGAAGATGTGCATCATAGAAAATCCCATAGTCAATGGTTCCTTTGACATATCTTAAAATTCTTTTTGCTACCTCCCAATAATTCTAGCAAGGTTTTTCTATGAACCCACTAATAAAACTCACCGAGAACATAATATCAAGTCTAGTGACCTACTAATAAAACTCACAGAGAATATAATATATGGTCTAGTGGCAGTGAGATACATAAAATTACCAATTAAACTTCAAAATTTGGTTGGATTCACAAGCTTTCCTTCACCTTTCTTGTTTAACTCCACACCTATGATTCATGGAGTAGTAACATGATTTGCATGCTCCATCTTGAATTTTTTAAAATTTCATTTGTACAACTTTCTTGAGGGATAAAAATTCCTATTTTTGATTGATGAAATTCAATTCCAAGAAACTGATTAGTAGACAACTTGAAATGATTTGCCAATAGTGTACCAACTAGTTTTGTATTGGACATGCTAAATCTTTCCAACACGTTTTTCAAACAATTTTTTGGTCTTCCTATCTCTATTGATCTTCATGCCAAAAATATTCTTAGCCGATCCCAAGTTTTTCATACCAAACTTTCTGCTCAACAAAGACTTCAACATGCCTACCTCATACACGTTCTTAACAGTAATTAACATGTCATCTATATACAAAATCAAAAGATTATATGAGTCAAACTCAAGAACTCTGTAGTAAACACAACAATCATACTCATGGTGATTGTAGGCAATTTGAATAATGTTGGAGTCGAACATCTTGTAACATTGCTGTAGAGACTGCTTAAGTCCATATAAGACTCTTCTTCAGTGTATACACAAGATCCTTTGTTCCTGGTATCATTTTTATGCAATGACTCGATTTTCTCCATCATAGCCTCCATTCATTTACTTTTCTCCTAACTACCGATAACATATTGAATAGTTATAGAATCACTATTCCTGGTAATGAGTGCATAAGAAATTAAATCCTCGAATCCATACCTCGTTGGTGGCCTGATGGTGCGATGTGGTCTATTTGTGGTAATACTATGATATTGCTTCTTTTTCTGAGCCATACCCGTCTAGTCCTTGAGCATTGATCTCCATGTCAACATTGCCTAACTCTACCTACACTACTGGCTCTTGCTGTTACCTTCATCTGAACTGAGCTTCTATTTATAAGAGAAATTTTAAGCATGAATGCTTTATCAAATGATCACCATCTTTTTTGCCTCTGGATCCCAAAATTTGTACATTTTTACTCCTTTCGTATAGCCTAGAAAAATGCACTTTCTTGATTTCGTATCAAGCTTAGATTTCTGATCACTAGATACATGCACATAAGTCGAACACCCAAACACTCTTAATCTAGAAAAATCAACTTCATTACCTGTCCAAATTTCCTCGAACACCCAAATACTCTTAATCTAGAAAAATCAACTTCATTACCTGTCCAAATTTCCTCTGACTTATAAGAATAATCATAACCCCTTTCTTCACTATTAAAGTACTCAAATAAATTAGGTTTTTTTCTCAACTTTGGTACATGCCTAACATCATCTAAAATTCTCACGACACCATCGAATTTTTTAAATTTTATGGACCTCATTCCAATGACCTTACAAGATCATCATTACCCATCAGAACATATCCAAAATTACTCGAACATATGAATCAAACCAATCTCGATGGGGGCACATGTAATATGAATAGACTGAATCAAGTACCCAAGAGTCATGTAATCTATCTGAATTACCTACAGAGACTAGTACCATGTCTCCATCTCCATAATCTAAATCTCCTTCTACAACACTAGCCGAATTTAAGGACCCATCACCTTTCTTCTCATCACCATGCTTCTTATTTAGACAGTCCTTCGTAAAGTGACCTATTCGATGACATTTGTAGCACTTGATGTCTTTCTTGTTTTGATTCCTGGATTTCGATATCATATTCCCTTTGTAAGAACCACCTATGTACTTCTTTCTCTAACGATCCCGGTAACCTTTCACGATCAACCCTTCACCCTTTGAACTTTTGTCAGCACACAATTTCAACTGGTTGTAGGCCAATACAACTGATGTGACTTCTTTTAATTCAAAGTCTCTTTATCCCACAACAACGTGGTCACCAGATGGTCATACGAAGGAGGAAGAGAGCATATCAACATCATTATTTTGTCTTCATCATCGAACTTAACGTCAAGTTGACGATAATCTGATTGAACATGTTTGTGTGTTGAATTAAATCTGTACCCTCCAACATCTTGAGCCTATAAAATCGTTGCTTCAAATACAACTTGTTCCTGAGAGATTTTGATATGTAATAACTCTCCTATTTTTGCCAAAGCTCCACCAGAGACTTAACGTCCATGACGCGATACATGATCTCGTCCGCCAAACAGTGCAGAATTGTACCCACTACTCGTGCCTCAAGCTCTTCCCAATCGGCAACTAACGTATCCTCTAGCTATTTCTAGATAGAGCCTTCACCATCCCTTGCTATGCTAACGCTTATTCACCATTCGCTGCCACAATCCAAAATTCCTAATTTTGTCGAACTTCATCACATCATCAGTATATATATACTAACCCTAGACTTAACCCATACAAGACTTTAGGGCCCGTACAAGAAAATACTCATGTACTATTCTGTTCAGTTCGATCCACTTCACTCCGGTATTGCCCTATTTTTTAGTTTATATGTATTCCACTCTATATGAGTCACATATTACAACATACATCAAATAATTGAATTGCAAAAACGAAAGCTTGAACCCATAATTTATGTAAGGATAATATACATAAGATACCGAGTCCCAAAAAATTAAACCCATTTATTAAATATAAAAAATCAATGTTATTTATAAATCACAATGAGTACATCTTGGAATAGAGTATGCTTTGAGAAATAATTCCAACATATATTAGTCGGCAAAAACAAATAATTTATCACTTATAATACAGGATCTGCAGTGAAGCACAATATAACACATTATAGACAACTTATTAATTACATTTCTAGGAAGCCAAATAAGTTACCTTTAGCGTGTAGTAGAACATATTATAGACTTTACTGAAACAGCTACCCCTAAACATAGTATTTAGTACTAACAGTCACTTCATCCCTGAAAACCATTAACTACTTCATGGACATACATGTATTATTAACTATAATGTCTCTTGTGATTTAAAAGTAAAATCATTCTTGGTTTAAATCATGGATGACAACTTTGTTTACAGAATATCACGTGACATTATATCGTTGGACAATTTTAACAAAAAGTTATTTTTGCCACCAACGATTTTTTGCCAACACACTAATTGTCAACAAAGTTGTCATTCACGGTTTGACAAATAAAATCATTCTTAAAAGTATGCGGTTTCAATCTCATGGATGGAATTGGAAGGTTCTATATTCATATTAAAACAAACATATCAAATTAGACTTGCATTTTCCAACTTATAAGTAGAACAGGTACATCTGTTGAACACCAGACCAAGATTTTCCTTCATTTCGTGCAACTAAACCAAAGAAAAAAGGCCCAAGAATGTCACAAGGAAAATTAACCACAATAAAATAATGAAGATTAAATACTATCCTTTCAACCTACTTCCTGTTTCATAGAATCAAGTATTAAGGTAATAAAGAATCAACTTTTGTCACAAAAAGCATCATATTTTTCAATGCAAATAAACCTATAGAAAAATGAAAACATTATTTTTTTCATGAAATGTAATACACAATGCATCAATTACCGAATATTCAAACTACTAGATCTAAGTACTAAGCAATAAATCACACATAGACCTACAAAGATACATACGCATACATATAATGTGACCAGTGAGAGAGTAAATTCGTGCATGTAAATACTTGAAGCTATAGTTAAGAGCGGAAAATCTGACCTCGAGAGCCATGAGGTGAGAACCGGTGGTTCTATACATGTTGAGAAGGTGAAAAAGATATTTTGACGTTCGAAAAATTAACTATATGTTCTTAAAGCAACTATAGAGTTCCAAAAATAGTCGGAAAAAATTTCTAGGACCTGACCATCAAAGATAAAATAAAATATGCATGCATATGAGTACACAAACACAAGGATCATATCAGAGATCAAGGGAAATTTGATCCTTCTTATTGTGTGAATTTCGCATGTATAAGATCATGTGCCTTAAAACAATAAATTGAGATAAGAGTGTTGGAAAAATTGTTGGAAAAATGAGTAGTGGCTGACTTTGGCATGAGCTTTGAGTGGGACCCGTTTGGCTACTTTGGAAGATAAAGATTGATATGTGTTGATTAGTTTCTTATATTGTTGATTTCGTAAACTATTTTTTGTTTCATTTCAGAAATGGCAACCAATTCCACCAACATGGATGTGTCCCAAGCTGTGGCTATTCAAACTGTGGCTGTGGACTCTGTTATGAATGCAGGGCCTAGTTCTGTTATGACTCAGACTGTGGCTAAAG
>CAIGRP010129529.1:0-18219 GCA_903798385.1 Fraxinus cuspidata | reverse complement strand
ATTGGGTATCAAAACCCAACATCTCTAATATATTCACAAAGTACACACACGTTTCCAACACTATGAAAGTGGGTATATATAGGTTAGTTCAGTTAACCAAGACTTGGGCCAATATTATCCAATAAATGGGTCAAAACTAAGATAATTGGGCCAGCACAATAATATGACCATCCAAGAGTTATAGTGGCTATGAACAACATTAACTAACTAATTTGCTTCCAATGACCTGAGTTGTTTCGAGTTGGAGCTTATAAATTGATTGTGTTGATAATTATTTCACTCATCGACAGAGACCTATGAAATATAATCCAAATTGTCTAACATCATTGCTCGGGATTTAGTGGGTATCAAAACATAACAAATATCCACAATGATACCCAATCAACCTGCAAGCAACCAAAACACAAAGTTTATACTTGCATAATCAAGGTAACCAATAAAATTAGAATCACGGACCTTACCTCGTGTTTCAGACCCGAAACACATATCATACCTGCTCCATGTACTTATCATGGCTAAGGTAAAAAAACCCAAATAGAAGCAGATAATAACAGCAAACAATCAAAAGCAAATAATCAAGCGACGAAGATATAACATAGGATAATCCACAGATCTTTTTCAAAATACACTCACACAGAACAATAGATTAATACCGAGTCAATCAATCAAACGGTCAAAACACATATGTAACAAACGCATAAATGACTCCATGAAAAGATCTCATCGCACTTATTCTATACAATTCTGTATTGCTTACACCTCGAGAACACATATCTCTTCTTATTGCCCCCCCCATGCTCACCGGACTCATCACTTAACTCATGTCTAACTGGTAAATCTCTATAGATCTTATGTCCTTGGGATAATCCTTTATCACTACACAATTTCTCCAAACCTAAGTGGATAATGAGTCTCCACCTAACAAAAATGATAAAGTGTCTTTCTCACACTCCACCTCATTAAGGTCTCTTCACAGATAAAGGATTCCAACATTTAATCACCTCTCCACTCGTGATCCAAATGTTACACTCTACATCCCCGGTACAAACTACCAATGTACCCCTAAGTATCTATATTTCACATCACCAATAGATGCATGCAAACAATTACACCAAGTGATTAAATTGCTCTCAAATTTATGCAAACATATATATCAAATATGTTGAAATGCACGTATAACAATGCAATAAAATTAAACAATCACATACATGCATAAAGGATTACACACAAATGCACATACAGTAACTCGGTTTACTCTCAATAAACCTCACTAGGTCATCACTCGACCCCATAGCCACATTCGTCTCGTCTCTTCTGCTTATCCATCTTCTTGGGACAGTCCTTAATAAAGTACACAGCCTTACAGCAACTTTAACAACGTCTACCACTAGACTTTTCCCATCTCTTACCTTTCTTCTAACCACCCTTATCACTCAAGTCACTACTCAAATTAATATTGTCTTGAGTTCTACCTAAATTCATCTACTTAAACTTCATTATACTCCTTGTCATATGCAACTCACCGCTTCTCTTATTCTTTTTTTCAACTTTAATCTCTATCTCCTTACTCCTAAGGGAATCTATGACAATATCAGGTGTTAAAGTGTCTCTACCATACCTAATTGCATTTTTAACCTCTCTATATGAATTAGGCATAAAATTAAGCAAAATAATGACATTATACGTTTCAGTCACTTTCTCATCACAACTAACGATATCTTGAACATGTTTGTTGGAAATATTCGATTGTCATCAAGATCTTTTAAAGGGTCCATTTTAAAATTGAAAAATCTTTCAAATAAGTACAACTTATTAAGAGTGGATTTAAGTATATATAAGTCTTCCAATTTTTGCCAAACTTTTTTTATAGAATCAAGTTTTTCAAATTTTCTCAAAACAGAGTTAGATATGTGTAAAATAATTGAAGTGTAAGCAAATTCATTATATATATATATTTTTTTTTTATGCTTCTGTCAAATTTGCAAGAAATTTGCCATTTATGACTTTTGAAATTTTTTGTTGAACAAAAATTTCCTTCATCTTTTATTAACAAATTAAAAAATTCTCTTTTCCATTAAAAATTTCAACTTCGAAATGTGAAAATATTTTGAAAAAACAGAATAATCAAAGTGCACAAATAGATCACACAAAGTAATCTTAAAGTTACAAACAGTATACACCGTTCTAGATTTCCAAGGTTTCTTAATATTCTTGATCTTAGATCAAGGGAATGTTCAAACAAGGCAAGTCTAGGTGTTCTAACAGAATCATTAATGCAATACGGAGGTATGTCAACAAAAATTTAAATTTTCGTGCAATGCAGTCTCACGCAATGACTAAACCACAATTAAAGCACAAAAGCAATTACCAACTTGCTATCAAAGTCAACACTTCAAACAAAGCAAATAATACCTAAATTTCTAGCACAACCAATGTTACCCCCACACGGTAACCTAAATCATAATATCACCCCACGCGATGATGCACTAATGCTGAAATTTAAATTGGAATAAGTCAATATACTAGAGCGGACCAATCCGAGTTTGTAAATATCAAGAGATGCGAATTTATCACTTTAGAGCCACCACTATTCTCCCTAAAATCTCGAGCAATTGCGGCAACCAATCGTCTAAATTTCATTATATAACCTGAAATAGAAAACTAGCAATACCAATTCGTTAGAATCGTGTTAGAAACATTCTATCTGAAGACATTTTCCATAGAAGACGCCGGACGCACCGTCGCCACAGGTGGCTGTCATCCCCACGCGCCAACTGCCCAGAAACTCGTCCACCCGCACATCAAGATTTTGGTCTTCGTTTCCTCATTCGCCTCTTGGTTTGGCTGGAATCATCAATTTGTGGTCCAATTTTTTTGGGGAAATTTTGGACAGTTTCGTTCGAGTTGGTTTCTGCTTCAATTCTAAGTGTTTTCATATCAATTTTTGTCGAAACTCCGCCACCAACGTGGCTTTGATGCCAGTTATAGAGAAATTGACCTTCAATTTATGAAGTTCGGGCTCAGTTTAACTTACCAATATCAAACTACAATCAATTGACTCCAACCCACAACTACTCCTATCACTTTGGTTGTCACTTCTAATATAACCGTAAGGAACACAAGTATGGTAGCATTTGCAAAATGCCACAAAGGCAAAGAGAAGGCAAATAATGCATGAAGAAGGAGACGGGAAGCAACCACGGTTTCTCTCTAACATAATCACAAAGCACACGTACATTTCCAACACTATGAAAGTGGGTATATATAGGTTAGTTTAGGTTACCAAGACTTGGGCCAATATTATCCAATAAATGGGTCAACACTAAGATAATTAGGTCAAGACATTAAAATAACCATCCAAGAGTTATAGTGACAATGAGCAACATTAACTAATTAAGTTGCTTCCAATGACCCGAGTTGTTTTCGGGTTGAGCCTATAAATTAATTGTGTTGATAGTTATTTCAGTCATCAACCGAGAACTATGAAATATAATTCAAACTGTTTAATATCATTACTTGGGATTTATTGGGTGTCAAAACCCAACGCCACTTTTGTGATTATTCACTAAACACATCATGGAGGCAGGTGAAGAGATGATAGAAATGCAGGCTGCGGGGGAGGGTTTCAGTTATAAACAGTGTAGCAAGAATTTATTAAATTTTTGTACGACTCGACAGTATATTTCAAAAAGGCAATCATTTATAACAAAAGAATAGTGTAAAATGACAAAAGACATCGCAATATACATCTAGGAATGAAGCAGTGGGATTAAGTTACAACAAAAAAAAATATTCTCACTATGAAAATAGATGACACAACAGTACAACACGAGGTGCAAGTCCTATGAACTGCTATCCCTAATATACATAACGTGGGAGCATGTAAGAGCCCATTGAGCAAGAAGTGTGAAAACAGAAGCCTTGATGTTTTCTTTATTTTCCATTTTGTAGCCCTGGTGAAGATCTCATGAGCGTACATTGAAGTGAAAAAGCCAAGAGATGACAAATGCAAATACCATACATGCTAACAAGAAGTTCAGAAATCGGCGACCCTGCCAAAAGTTCTGAGATGCTGCTGGGGATGCTGATGTCATAGCTGTGGCTGCTGTATCATTTGCTTCATTCCACTGCTCTATCAACTCAGCCTCGTTTACACCAGAAACATTTCGTGCAATTGATCCACATATCTCGCAAGTTCTGCAAATCAAAATGGATAGAAACCTTAATGCATAGCACGACGAGACTGCTTCTAAAGAATTGCATACAAAGTATCTAAAACTTGAACAGATGTCCAATTTCGTTAGAATTACCAAATAAAACAGCAATAACTGCAAACCAACCAGATGCACAAATTGAAGGGCTAATCACTGTTCTTGCTGAAATAATTTTTGGTAAATCAGTTGCATTCTCCCCAGATTTTTTGGAGATCAGAGTCTTGCCAGGAAATAAAAAAAGTTGAACTATTATTTCAGAGCTCGGGTAAGATAAAAGGGAAATTTGCTTCAAATTGTAAGGGTTATGTAAATGCACGGTGATTTGACTGTTGGTTAGGAATCCATTTTCTATATCATCATTCTTCTTTGAAAAGTTGAACCTCTCATAACTCGAAATTTGATTTTCTAAAATGTTTAGGTCAGTGAATGAGCTTATAGACTAAAAGTAACGATGAGAACACGGTTCAAGAAATAAAATGGGGATAAAAGACTTCACTAGGAAACTGGGGGAGCATCTTATGTTATCAAGGCACAGTAGAGATTCTAGAGAAGGTGGAACGGAGTTAAATCCTCACACAAATTTATCCAAAAAATTTATGCCACATGGTTTGCACAGATCATTATTAAGAATCACATGGTGGCCCATCTGAAATTTAAATGAGAAATCCAGTCAAAGAAATATATATTGAAATTCGAGGCAGCCCTTCTGATATCATAATCGTAACTTCAAAATAACTCCTTCAAGCATCAGAATAGATAACCGAGTGAATGAATGCACATCCATGGAACAGTTAGCAACTGTATCAAAAGATTGCACGTAATTTCAAAGAACATGTCATCTAAGACCATTCTCTTGTACTTCAGCTGCCAACTCTCAAAAAAAAAAAAGTTCACATTGAAAGGTTGAGTTGGTACAGCAAGCATCAACATTCTTGAATGTTCAATGTTAATCACTACCCAAAACACCGCCACTAAATTACTGAAATGGCAGAGATACATCATTCACATGAAAGCTTGCAGAAAAGAAGTTTCAAGGTTACCAATGACGAAACAGAAAAACCCTACAAGAGAGCATCTGAAAATGATGAGAAGTTCGACGAGAATAAATTGTACAAAAAAATTATCCTCTTTCCTCTAGCCAAACACTGCATCTCTATATGAGTATCTTTTCTTCAGTATTTTTTTACAATTCTTTTATTGGCTTTTCCCAATATAGCCATCAATTCATGGTAATATCTTTTAGGATTTCCATCACTAAGTCAAATGATAAATGGATAAGATTCTAGTATCACATGAAAATATCTTTTTGTGACAATTTTGTCAATAAAGTTTTTTAGAGAACTTGCTCATTTTATTGCGTGTTCTATTTTCTGTATCTATCTGGTTTCTCCGTATCTCGCACGTTTTTCTATACCAATGTAGACATGGATCTAACAAGTTGACCAACTGATATCACCTGCTTAGGCAATTTAGGTTTAAAGATTTTTACTCCTCCCATGCCTCTTCTAATTCAAGTTGATAAATTTTGAGGAACCTGCAAGTACAATACGTACAATCTATAATACAGACAAGAAATCCATAAAGTGAAGTCAAAATCCATTTGCAAGAAAAATTGCTACACTACTGATAACCAAGTGAAAATTCAAAACCCAGTCTCGAATTGTTTAAAGAAAACATCAAATTCCCACAAAATGAACATTAAAGATTGTCGGCCATAAAGGTCGAACTTCCTGGTGCTTTTTATCTCTCTCTAGTTCACAGATTCTTCACCTTTCACACAACTTCCTTTATGCAGCCACATCAGGTAAGTCTTTTATTTTCATTTAAAGTTACTTTTCCACCAAAGCAAAGTTACATTGTATCTTCCTAACATTTCACCCAGCCCTTTTGCCCGCATTGCCATCAATAACTGCAGCCAATAAGTACAGAAACTGAAAACGAAAAATAAAAACGTTATTAAACAACCTACTTGATTTGATCTCCAGTTCAGCAACTTAAAAAGAATTACCATTCTTTTTAAGCACACTAAAAGATGGTTAATCTCCTGATGAATTTGCAAGAAACTCAAAAAAAAAAAAAGAATTTACAAGAAGGCTGTGTTAGACATTCATAAAGATCAAAACTTGAATAAAGTTTGAAAACTTACTTGTTGCCCTTAATCTTGAACCAAGCCTCAGCACATTGATTGTGGGCAGCAGCTAAATCACCTTTACAAGAACAACCCAATTCAATGGGTAAACCAGAGTCTTGATCGGCTGCATCCAAGCTCAGATGACAAATCCTACAATCCCTAATATTCTTGGCCAAATGCAGCCTGGTTTCTGGTGGACCATCTTTCAGATCCACCATCTCAACTGAACACTCTGACACATTGGATTCTCTTCTCTTATTGCTTTCATCGATACTAGTATTTTCAGAGATACCCACAATCTCACTTCCACATGGGCTTGATGTAGAGAAGTCATTCCCATTAGAGGAGATTGAACTGTCGCCTACACTTCTGTTGGTGGCTTGAACCTGACCACCACCATTGCCACTGCCATTAAAATTAGCAGCCTCTAAATCAGCATCATCAAGGGACTTGTGTAAACTTGCCATCTTTACGGAAGCGCAGATAAAAAATCTTCATGTAGAGAAAGAATCAGACCGAGATCATTTATAGAGAGACACACAGTGCAGTAGATGAGCGGAACAGTAAACTGCTTCCATATGCAGAGAGATTCTGCTCCAAAACCCAATTTCTGAAGAATCTAACTTTATTTATGTGCTTGCAGATATGCATACGTAATTAAACGCGGTTGGATATACTGTAGGACGAATAAATTGGTAAAGCTTCCTCATAGTGAAAAGAGAAGAATTTTTTTTAAAAAAAGATTTACGAGGTTTAAGTGGAAAATAATAAGGGGATCTTCTCTTTGCCGTTTCATCCCGTTTTCTGTTTCGTGTTTTCAAAACAGCGAAAACACGTTTATTTACCTATTTTCAAAAACGAAATTCCAAAAATGAGTTTAAAATTACAAAGAAAATTAAAAACGTCAAAAATGTCGTTTTGGACGTTTTCAGTTAAAACTAAATCAAAATTTTCAAAACGCGTTTTGAATATTTTCAGTTACGCCACCAACAAAAACCACCGTCATCGCCGCCTCCAAACACCACCTGCACCACACCGTTGCTGCCGTCGCACCGCTGAAACCACCACACACTGCCACACCCAACATCACACAACCGACCGAAAATCGCCACTCCCAAAACCACACAACTGTTGCGACCCAAAACCACCGACCCAAAACCACTGCCCATGCCACACCCAACACCACACAACCGATCGAAAACCGCCACATCCAAAACCACACAATCGTCGCGACCTAAAACCATCGCCATCGCCATCGCCATCGCCACACCCAACACCACACAATTGATCCAAAACCACACAACCGGCACCGCCGCATCCAACCAACAACATAGAGGAGGGAAAGAAAAGAGAGAGACGCCGCCGCCACACCCAACAGCGAAAGCCGATCTTCGACGCCGGAGGCCTTGCGAGGTGTCGTGAGGAGGGAAAGAAGAGAGAGATAGAAAGACATGGGAAGAAGAGAAGAGAGAGAGCGATGGGAAGAAGAGAACAAATTTTCTAATTTTGGGTTTTTGAAAATAATTTTTCAAAATGACACAAAGAACACATTTTTAACAATGTCAAAATGGACACTAAAAACACAAAACACAAAATCAATTCAAAATGAAAAATTGAAACACGAAGAGAACATCTCCTAAAGTTTTGCTTTGTCTAATTTGCGAGAGACAAGACGTAGGTTACAATGTTTAGCCTTGTTTGACATCTATTAATTGAGTAAAATCGAGTTTTGAATAGTGATTTTTTAAAGAACTTGTGATTAAAAAGTAAAGTAAAATTTTGAATTTACGTACAGAATATTTTTTTGTGTAAATATATGGTTGAAAATGAGTATGTATAAAAAAAAGTTTTAAAATAATGATTGTCAAATAGATGCGTAATGAAATAGAATAGGTTGTTTGAGCCCTTGTCGTGAATGAGACAGTTTTAAGTTACTTTTGAAATTTCATCCTTCAAAAATATGTTAAAATTGGTTTTGTAGACAATTATACAAGAGCGTAAGTTGACAGGGAATCGGCCCATGATTTAAGATTTAATGCTTGATATGGGTATAAGAGACTTGCCTTGATTCGTATTCTCGGGTTACCATTTTTAGAGAGTATTTCCACGTGTAAATAATTTTAATTTTGTACTTATTATTATTTATTTGTAGAATATCCTCGAAAACCAAGCTCTTACTTGATCTTCATTATTTTCAAAATATATATTTCTCTATCTTCTTTTCAATCACAGATTTTTCAATAAAATAATATTACAAATAAATTCAGAACTTTTTCTTATATTTCAATCATACATTTTCTATCAATCTACCATTTCGAAACGCAATCTTAAAAAAAAAAAATGGAGCTCAAACATGCTCTATGTATAGACCATCATTCTTTGTGGTTTTGAGAAGAATCAAAATAAGATTTTTGTAATTATATATAAAGATACTTTATAAATCTAATGAACTCTCTGCGAATTCATGTGTTCCCATTCTTACCTTGCTCCTGGTTGTCTCAATGGTTGCTCAAAGCTTTATTCAACCACGTTGTATATTTGTATCTTCATTTGACATCAAATTCATCCTTTTGCCAATAGTTTTTATAGTAATAGCAATGGGTGGCTTAGCTAGTCTTTTCAGGAAGCGAGCTCCTTGAAAATAATGCAGTACGGACAATTCTACATGAGTTTTGAACAAAAAGATCCCTATCTGACTTGGTCATGAGGGTAGACGCACGTGATCAAGAGTTTTAGTTGACATTTTGCACAAAGCAAAAATTTCAACATACAAGCTTTGTCTCGATCATAAATGAGATTGATGCATCTTATACTAGATCTCCAACTTTCAGTAAAGACGAAGATCATTGATTAATATGTTCAAATATTAGAGTGAATATAACTAAAAGAGTAATTAGCGCATAACATTCTTGTCTTTCATTATTATTATAGACAACGGCTTTACTTTTATTATTTGACATTTCATCCTTATTTTTATATTTCATTGTGCAAAATGTCATTTTCACAAATTTCTTCAATTAAAAATTGTAAAATGACAAATATACCATTCTGTTTAAATAAAACAAAAAGAAAAAGAAAGAACTAATTGTAGTTATAGTTCCAATTTTTTTTAAATATTCAAATGAGTCTCAAATAAATTATTAAAAATGTAATTAAAACTTAATGTCCATACATTTCACTATTATTGTAAAAAACATCTATGCCCTTCACTTTTTTTTGACTTTTTCATCCTTAATTAAATATATGATTCTGCAAACCATAATTTCTATCTAATTTCATTCAATTTCTCAATAAAAACTAAATGACGAATATACCCTACTATTTAAATAAAAAAATTATTTTTTAATTTTAAATTTGGGACTCATTTGCACTTTTTAATTTTTTTAAAAATAATTTTAAATTTTTAAATAATTTATTTGGGACTCGTTTGCACTTTCAAATTTCTAATTTTTTTCATAAATTATTTGGAACTCATTTGCACCTTTTAAAAAAAAATTATATTTTTCTAATAATTTATTTGGGACTTGTTTGTACTTTTTAAATTTCTAATTTTTCATAATTTATTTGGGATTCATTTGTACTTTTTTTAAAAAAAAATAAATTAATTTTTAATATTTTATTTGAGATTCGTTTGCACTTTCTAAAAAATTTGGAACTATGGTTGCAAATTTTTTTTTTTATTTGAATAGGAGATATATTCATCATTTCATAATGTTTTATTGAGAAATTGAATGAAAGTGGATAGAAAGGATAATTTGCTCAATTAAATGTGTAATTAAGGGTGAAATACCAAATAAATAAGGTATGAACTTTTTCACAATAATAGTGAAAGTTAGAGATATTGTGTGCTAATTACCCTCTTAAGAATTTATGTATGACTTGTTTGTACTTTTTTGAAAAAAATTGAGGCTATTGTTACAATTAGTTCTTTCTTTTTTCATTTGTTTTATTTAAATAGAAGAGTATATTCGTCATTTCGTAACTTTTAATTGAAAAAATAGATGAAAATGAATTTTTGCGAAAGAAGGAAATAAAGTGAAAATGCCAAAAAAGAAAAATGAAAGGTGATAACATTTTCTACATTATATGCTAATTGCCCATAATAAAAATTCTATCTCGGTGGGAAAAAAACTTGATTTTGACATACGTGCATGGAAATGTGTCTAGGACGAGATTTCAACTGTTTTTAGAAGAAAAAAAAATTAATAATAAAATTAATTTGATGTCAAAGGGCCATCCACGATGGGAGTTGAATGTAAAGTTGGCTTTGCAATCTCACGTGGGCTACTGACAATGATTTATAAATTATTTTCTCATCTTTGTTTCCAGTTGGTGCATGGACTACTGACAATGATTTACGCATTAAAATTTTCTCGTCTTTGTTTCCGGTAAGTGCATTAGCAAAATTATAGTTCATTTTGATTAGTAGAATAAGAATGTATAAAACTTATAAAAATATCTTATTGTTGTAAATTAATTATTATTTCTACATGATCTCTATATCATTGCAGTCCTAATTTTAACTATAAGTATAGAACTTGATTCTCAATCAGTTACTTACAAGAGTTGTGACTCTTTCTCTATGAAAGTTATTAGTTCGACCCCATAATCACCTGTAGGAAAATAGGTGAAAAATGTGGAATTAAAAATTATCGTTGATTAATATTGTAATATGTCACAATAATTAATTACTCTAGGTTCAGTTCACGTGAATTAATTACCCTGTGTTAAATTGTCGACTTGTATGAAATCAATAATGCAAACAACACATAGAATTGATGATGGAGAAAACCCCTAATTGGATAAAAACTTAGGGACCAAGTCAATAAATTTCAATATAGATAATAAGAATTTACATTATGATCTAGCTAGAAATTCCACTAGATTTGCTGACCTAATTCCTGCAATCTCTAAAATTCGCTGGAACGTACTTCAAACACACTTGCTCTCAATCTTGAGGAATTGTTTATCTCATGTGAATCACCAAGAACACATTGTTCTTATACTCTTATCGTGCTTCTAGTCCAACATCCCTCAATCTTCAACAATATCTGAAAGCTATTAAAAAAGTACATTCCCACTTACATCTAGGAAGTGAATATTTTGGATTATTTGACTTTGACATTTTTTTTTCAACTTGTGATTGATTGATCTCAAGAATCAAAAGTTTAATCTCAATATCTTGATATATTTTTTGATCTTGGATTGATGTTATGAGAATGTGAAACAATGATCAACCATACAAAAAAAACTTACTGAACATTGGATGTTTATAATAAGAGATATTTAGGTAGTATAAGATATATAGAACTTTTGAAAATCGAGAACTAGGGTTTCACGTATAACATCGTCACTCGAGCAACAGACGAGCGAGAGATGTGTCGCTCGAGCGATAGGCGACGTAAATCCGACGTCTCTTTCTCCTTATTATACACTCGAACCTAAATACTCCTAGTTAATCTATACAACCCTTCAAAAGACTCATTGACTTTTACAACTCTTTTATAACAATCCTATTTTATTTTTATGACAATCCTTTTATCTAAAGAATTTTATATACAACATAAATTCTAACACTCTATTATCTTGTTTTTATTCTATTTTCTCTTAATTTTATAATATGTTACCAACACGAACTTAATTTTGTGTGCAAGACTTTTTGCCTATAAAAATTAGATTAATCTTGACACGATGCCGCGTGATAAAATCTCATCGAAAGTTCATGCATAAGTTGCCTTTATCCATAATTTATGACACACAATGTTGTTGATTGTTTTTATTTAAAAGAAGGTAAATATTTTAGATTCAATTTCTTGGTTATTATTCGATACAAGGTATATTCTAGCAGAATATTGTGTAGTTGATTCTGAAGAACCACATTTTTAATTTATACATCAATATTTTACAAGAATATTGAATTGATAATCATAAAAAGACTATGTATAATATGGAAGAATTTGTTACTTCTTAAGAAGTATAAATATATGCATATCAATATTCTAGACAAAAATCGTATTGGTGCCATTGAAAAGGCACGATTTCATTTATAATAATATTATGATATTAGAAAAAAATTTCAACCAACACTTTTGTACATGATATAGCACGTCATATTATGAATGATAGCAAGGGTATCAAAGGAAATCCATCAAAGACTACATAGAAATTATTGGCCAAATAAAAAGATGCAGGCAAAGTTGAATTTACTTAAAAAATATGAAGTTTTTGGACTTGTAATTCTATAATCTGTAATTCCAGTAATACTTAATACAAAAAGGAAGCATTAAGATACTTAACATAATGATAATATTTAAATAAATGAATTTTTCTATGATGAATATACTCACAAGTCGATATCTTCTTAGCCTGATAATGTATAAAATTTTATATGCGCAGTTAAGACAAACACATCTTACATGACTAAAGTAATACTATTTATATAAATTCATCAAGAATTTAATATGATTGAAGCATATAGTTCAAGTTTTTAGGAAACTTATTTGATCAAAGTGCAAAGATACTTTACAAATTTGTAATTATGCAGTATAATTGTCTTACTGGATCTATATGAAAAAAATGGTACAAAAGAATACTCATATATGCCCATGTATTTTCGTAAAAAAATCAATAGCTGAATTCTATTATTACTGATGTATAAGTTTATGGTTCAAATATTGCTGACACTCGTAAAAAGCTTCCAAATGCAATTGATTACTTAAATAATGAATTTGAGATAAAATATTTTGGAAAAATAAAACTTTCTTTCAACCTGTAGTGTAGATCGAGCATCTATTGTATCATATTCATATTCATCAGGAAACTTATGTATAAAAAGGGTTAAACGGAAAAATGATACACGCATTTCATCCGATGGTAATTTGTCACTTAAAAGGGAAAATATGGTCGTTTTTCATCTTTGATGTGATGATGAATACTTATTTATACTTAAGTTCCATATTTCATGAGTTAGGACTAGTTAGTTATGATGATACTGTGTATCATTTGATCTAACAAATGTTATCAACCATTTTATCTATTTGTGTGTGGCTATCATGACGATTTACGTAGTAAACATATTTAAAAACATTATCTTCAACAACACTTGAGAAGTCGATAGATAAAATATACAAATCTCAAGTGATATTATTACGAGGGAAATAAATACATGCTATACTATTTTGCACAGCGAGATTCTGTTTTACTGGGTTCCGACAATGTTTTAAGGAGGCAACTTTTGTAGAACATTCAAAAGAATAATGTATTTTTTTCCTTTACAATGATATTTTTCACGGGGGCTTTTTCTTAATGAGGCGTATTCTTTGTATAACGGACATTGAATATGGAGTGATATAGAATGCCCATGGCCCACATATCTACCCTCGTAACTATACGATTTTAATATTCTATATTATAAATTATATACGAGACTTCTGAAAAGAGTAAAAACAATATATGTTTTCAATGTATTTGCATTAAATTATCATGATGATTACAGTCAATCACTAATAGATATTCATCTTGTATGAACATGATACTGTTTGGAGGTTATAACAAGATAATATGGAAAATATTTGATTAGACTTGTGGCATTGAAGACATTGTTACAAAAGATATAAATGACTTAATGCAAATATTTTTAGTGATCAACATTGTGGAGTAGTTGTATTATTATTTTTTTTAGTCAAGGTTTTGTCACAATAGATATTTCTGGCAATATTTTAATGAGGCATTATTTTGATACTTCAAATTCTTTTCTAATTAGATATACTCTTTTTTCCCTTAGTTTGCTAGTTTCTCCCCTCTAAGTTTTTCTCAAGGAAAGTTTTTAACAAAGCAATTGTTGTGTAGACATTCATTCAAGATGAGTGTTGTAAATTAAATATTGTTTCTGATATGTCCGATATGGAATGAACTTACAATTATGCAAACACTAATTTTAACCTATAAACATAGTGCTTTTGTTCTCGGTAAATTACATACAAGAGTTTTGACTCTTTATCTATTCACATGTTCTAATTCTCTCTCTTAATTACATAATAATGCTTAAATTGGAAATAAACATAACTGAAATAGCAATGAAAAAGAATATTAATTACATTTGAAGTATCAATTGTGTGTTGGGACTTGGGACGTCTTGTAAAAAAAGTTAGGTTATTAGTATTGTAATTCAAACCTCCATTTTGACAAATTTATAAATAGTTTATAAGGAGGAATAATAGTCGATCTCACAAAATATATAGAAAATAATGAATAGTAATTATTAATAAAAAAATAATATTAATATTTGATTTTAATTGAATTTATAAACAAATTGAGGCTAAGTAATGCAAGATAATAGCTGACACGTGTGAGAAAAAGATAAAACTGGCTAGAACACTCACGTATGGGTCCCATCTGAGTAAAATATTGAAAAAAAAAAAACAGCCCGCTGTGAGTGTTCTGACCATTTTGCTTCTGTACGTGAAGCAGAACTAAAGATAATAAATGTAGATGGTTTCCACGTGTTTCACTGTTTCAGACCAAAACCAATGAAACAATTGACCTAAATATCTCACCACCGATAAAGCAACTGATAGCATTGTGTTGTCCTTTCATCATGTTAGATGTATTGTGGCTGTGCATCTATGGGTAGAGTTGGCAAAAATAAACCCGTCACACCCTGTCCCGACGGGGCCCCACTTTGAATGGGGCAAAAAAACCGCCGAGCGGGGCATCGCTGGGGTGTCCCGTGAAAAATAAAAAAAATAAAATTAATTAACTATAAAAAATAATAATTAATTAACTGAAAATTTAATTAAAAAAAAAAAAGGCAAGGCCATCACTATCTATGGGAAAATTAGCTAAGTGTCCAGACTTTTAGATAGCGAGTTTTCGTGTCCTTGATCTTTAAAAATAAATCTTTGAATTCGGTTTGACGGGACAAAAATTGTCAATGTGGAAGTTAAATTTCACGCGACTTTCAGTATTTGTACTTTATTTAAGTGATTTGATAGTTTTGTACTTTAACTTCAGTCATTTGAAATTTGCATACATTATCATATTAACAGTTTCTGTCATGAAGACTACATTTAAATAAGTCGAAAAATTAAGAACCCAAAACCGCATTACTTGAAAGTAAAGGGACAGCCCTATTTTCCCTATTCCAACCATTTGCAACTTCACATCACTTTGGATACATTAATACTTTATGTATTGTTATTCTCATCCTTCATTTTTTTTTCTTTTTCTTTTTTGTAATTACACTAGGCTAACACTTCTCAACATAATATTGACTAACTATTAAATTATCCTCTTTTTTCTCAAATATTATAATATCCTTCTTCGTAAAATGTTTTGCACAATAAGGTAAGTGTCTTTCTCATTTTCGACCTATCCACATTTGTCACCGTCTGATCCAATCACAAAAATAACTTAGAATAGGGGAAGAAGATGCACAAATATCCCTTATCTCGATCTAAAGAACCAAACATGTTGGCTAAATCTTCCCTTGCTGTGATAATTTTCTCTAAACCATACTTTAAGGAACATTACTGGTAAAATAAGACTGATTAGGAATATGGCCTATGAACATAATACCATAAGAATAATGCATTAGCAGGCACGCCTGCGGAAATTATAGAAAGCAATTTGTTAATGTTAACAAAAAAACTCTTGGATATCCTCTGCTTGCATCAATGATAACACCCTTTACAAGAACATACGGTTCCTGCCTGCCCGAGACCAGCAAAATTTTGCAATTCTATACTTGGAACTCTCGACGTTACACAAAAGTTAATAGAGAAATTAGCCAAAAAGAAAAACCATGTATCTGGTTCAGCTCAAGCCTTCAACCTCAGCTCGCAAAGTGAATGCAGGCATTGTCATCTGTTGGGAAACTACATCTTTCGACACTCTTGTGAATGTGTTTGGTGTCTCAAAATGGAATTGATCATTTTCATTGTTCTGTTTAAAATTATTCACGGACTTGGATGGACCTTCTGGTACTCTTTGGTGACATGCACTTTCTGATAAACTTCCAGCATTCTCAAGGCCACTTCTAATCCAGGCAATATTGTTCAAATCCATGGCTATGGCACTTAACTCCTGACTTGGGAAGGGGGAGATTTCTTCATAATCCAAAAATTCTGGCCCCAACAAAGAGCGGACAGAAGAACCTCCACTGGAAGCTGCACAACAACCATGGCCACAATGCAGAGGGATTATGGTCTCACCACACGCACCTTCAAGAAATTTGCAGATTCCGAAATCTGGTTTGGATGCTTGGATCAAAGGTCCCTGCATCGGGATTGTCCTTGAGAAAGCAGAGACGTGGCTAGGATTGTAAACATTGAATGCACCTACTTTAGCCACTGGACGAGAAATAACAGATTTATTTTCTTCAGCTGAGGTATAAACCAGGGGACAATTTTCTTCAGCTGAGAAATAAACCATGGGACCATTTTTTTCAGCAGAGGGATCAGTTGTTACTGAATCTGAGGATAGATTTTGTTTGGGAACACAGCAGTTTGTAGTAGCTTGAACTTCGTCTTCAAACTGCCTTGGTTGATTTGCCACCATTCCCATATCCGATACCTCAGAAGATTTGAATGATTTCATATTGCCACCTGACAAGGTTTCTTCTGAGGATGCAGGTTTCAACCCGCTAATGTTCACACACTTGCGCCTTAGTGTAGAATTCCAATGGTTTTTAATTCCATTGTCAGTTCTACCTGGGAGAAGTTTTGCAATTGATGCCCATTTGTTTCCATGAACTGCATGGGCTGCTATAATTATACGATCTTCTTCATCTGCAGAAGATATGTTCAATAAGACTTCCCAGGAGTACCATATCACAATCATCATTTAGAATCTTTTGTAAGAACCAAATTTTGAATAAGAACCCCCTTAGATAATCTACTCATAAAAGGACAAATAGTGCTCTGCATGGAAGGATCTGGACACCTAATTACGAGATTTCTTCCACCAGGACAATGAAATAGAATAAAAGATAAGTAGTCTAGGATAAACTCATAAAGGTAACACTTAAATGCAAGAAGGGATGTTTCTCATCTATTGTTCAGGGTTACTGGTCATTGTACGTTCACACCACCGTTCACATGTCGCTAGAGTGACTACTGGTGGGGGTTTTCTACAGTGTTCTGTTACTATTCTAACTTAGCCTTTGTGATTCCAAGGCTCATTTTCTTCTTTCAGTTATGGTTGGTTTAGCTTGTTGGATTTGACTTCCTTTTAGCCGGGGGAGAAAGTATTGAGATTTCATCGAAGACTTAAAAAACTATGCACTTATTTTAGGCATAAACATACATAATAGATGTTATTTTATTTTCTTACTATAATTACTAATTCAAAGTTATTAATATTTCATTTTTCGGTAGGAATCTTAAGCATGAACAGCGGGTATTTCTTAATAACGTAGACACTGGTTCATGATCTCGAAAGATATTGAGATTTCTATCTAATTGTCTCTGTCTCTCTCTAAAATCTCCTCTATTCTCTTTCTTTCTATCGTTATCTTTATAGTTCTACATCAATATCTTGGACTAATGAAGCTAGCACAACCTTTTATGGAGCATCCAATTATCCGGCCATGATATTGGTTTCTTGTGCTTATTGTTTCTTTCTTAGGTGATAAATTTAAGCTAGCACAACCATTTGTGGAGCATCCATTCTATACATAATGTGGGTATGGGTTTAACCTCAATCCACCTTATACAAAATTTATCTAGATGCGACTACTCATTCAAGTCATAAAATTGATAGTATATAATGGATTTAATGAACCATCAAAATAGGTAGCTTCAATTTTAGATAACCTAGACAAGAGTCACAATACTATAATCATGCAATATTTTAGTACTAAAACTTTCTTGGAGA
>CAIGRP010129525.1:370-20502 GCA_903798385.1 Fraxinus cuspidata | reverse complement strand
TGATTTAGATCTGATTTTAGATTTGGATTTAAATCTTCTGTTGTTGAAGTTATTTTTCTTATCCTCAGCCCTCCCTCTTGCAAACATGCTCTCATCTCTTGTACTTGTTTTATATTAATTCTGGATCTCCAATTCTAGAGATCTTAAGGCATTAGTGACAATTGTTTGTGTTAGAGCATCTCTATAGTATTTTATCGCATTCTTTATATCTTTAAAGGATGAATTTTATCGCATTCTTTATATCCTTAAAAAGAATTACGGCAACGTCTTCATCTTCAAATTTTTTTTTTCTATTATGATCAATGCTCTTTACAAGGATACTAAAATCACTCAAATTAGCTTCCAAATTCTTTCCACTGTCCATAAAAGCATCTAATGCAGTCCACAAGTGATCTTCAACTCGTCCAAATATATATTCAGATAAATGCAATATAATAGAACTGTATGCTATTTCATTCATATCTAGAATTTTGTTAGGCTTAGCTTTCAATTCATCAGAAAAAGTTTCGGGATCATCAAGGGCTTTAGCAACCATTTGTTGGAACAATACCTCATTTTCTGCTTCCAAATCCAGTAATCCTCCTTTCTATCGACCTTTGAACCCATCACAGATTCTGTAAAAGGATGGTTATTACTCGTAGGCATAAATGATTTTCAATCTAAAGATCACTTAAGTTGTAGAAAAGGTTTTGAAACAAATTTTCATACAATTTATGACTGAACTCAAAATGAAAAAACAACACTGATAAAATGTGCACAGACTGAAGCAGTAACAGGCAATCAATTACTGAGTTTTCTCAATTAGTACCACACACTCAGATTGCAGAAAACTAAAGATAAACTAATCACAATCAGTCAATTTATTCAAATTCTTGAATAAACTAAATCACAGTAATATTAACAGATTTACAAATCAATTTTATACATGCAAATCAATTACTGGACAAAAAGTAATTAGAACTGTCTCACCAAAATATTGTGTATAACAGTATTTAAATCTCCAATATAGTTTGAAGAATTGAATCCAATTCAGAGTCGGATTCAAAAAAAAAACACCCAAGCCTCCAAGAACTTCAATTCAATATTGTTTTAGTGAACTGCACATATGAAAAACACATCAACACGAAAAATGAAGCTAAAAAATCAATTCAAAGAGCCTTAGAAGGCTTTGATACCACTTGTTGGTATTATTTCAAATTAATACCACGTACACAGATATAAATGACCCAGTAAACACACTCAGCAAAATCTAAAAAAACACCAAAATGTTTACCTAGTTCGACAAAGCCTAATTTGGGGGGCTAAAAGACAAACCAAGCTTGTCACTATGCAAGAACCTTCAAGAGAGAGTGATAAAAGTCTGTACAACTAAGACTCAGATATGAACATTTCAAATGATCATTGATTCACAAACAAATCTCCCAAATCACCTATACTTTACAATAATCAGAAACCTCACAGCCTAACAAGTGCAGATTTACCGGTTTCATTTGGACTCTAAATGAAACCCAAATGAAACCTAAAACACTAAACACTACCCAACAATACACAAGATTACAAGCTCATTAGATAAAATATAATACAACTCAAGAATCAAAGTAAAAAACCCTCGAGGAATCACTGAAATCGCCTCACTTAGAGAGAATGAAAACCGTGTAAAACCAGAAGGTCAAAAAAGAATGACGGTACAGTAGCCAAAGGGGAAATATATGCTTCAATCCTTAGCCTTAAATCAAATCCAACAGTCCAAGTAAGTTCCAAACAAACACAAATTCAGGTAAAGGCAAATGGGCCAATAAAATCATGTCAAGTGGACACGCCAAGTAAAAACGCATTTTCACTTATGAAATTGGGTTTTAGAACCATAATCCACATCCTTTTTGTACATAAGCTTCTAAAATTCTAGTACATGTATATGAACGTAAAAGTGTATATGATATCTTTTAATAACCAAATTGAAATAATCCATCGCCCGTCCTTGAATTAATTAATGGAATGGTGGATGGCTAGTTTTGAGGGTAAAAAAAAAAAAATACAATGTCCACGTCCACCTACCTCCTTTTTTGGAAGAAATTTCTCAGTTTTCACTTGGTTTCGTTGTATTTCAATTTATCCCTGACAGCAAGTCTCATTTTTCTATTACAAATACAAAGGAAAAACGGAAAAACTATGTGCTCATCATGTGGTAAAACACGAAAAAAAGAGCCAAAAAAAAAAAAACTAATTAAATGTGATTTGGTTAGTTGCCGACGACCGTGGAAAATGAAGAATCACTTCAATGATCTAAAATTTAATTACAAGAATTTTCTCCCTTCTCATCTTTTTTTTACTCAAATCAGTTGGGTAGGAAGAGTGAAGTTTATATTTCCCTCCCCATTCAAAAACCATGATAAAAATTGAGTACAATAAGTTAGACTCAAAAAAATAAAAAATAAAAAAATTTAAAAAAAGGGCCTGGGCAAATGGTTTTAGTAGAGTTCAACAAGAAAAAAAGGCTGTTCTTGGATTTGACAGTTTCATGCATTTGTGTATCAACTTTACTTGGGTTTTCTTTTCAGTTTCCAAAACATGATTTAGAATTTTACATTCAATCCAAAAGCACTAACTTGTTAAAAGCTTTCGTCCAAACCAAACAAAATAATTTCTCTACGTGTACGCGAACAAGTCCGTCGAATAATGAAATAGAATAGCAAAGCATGTGGAAAATCATGTTCATTTCAATTGTGGTGATGGTCGAATGAAAATGACTGGAAATAAACTGTGTATGCAATTGAAGTTTTAAAACTGCTTCCAACCTAAATTTAATGCACCGAGAATTCGTACTTCCTATTAAAGATGTTGTGAACTAACCGCGTAATATCTCTTTGATATCCATTATATATATACATTTTTTTTTTTTTGTTTTTTTGAGAAAAACGAAATTTGGAATAGTGATTTTTGGAAAAATTTGTAGTTATATATATTTTATCATTACAATGTGTGATTAAAATATTTTATAGAGAATGGTAGACAAATGAGGGCAAAATTTGGTCACTAAAATTAATCAATTTCACAACGTGCTAGCTTTATTTTTAAACATAAATTACATTAATATGAAATTCATTTTATTTTATTTTTCCCAAACTTCCACATAAAAATATTGGGCCCAATTCTCCGTGAATATTTCAATAATTTTGTATCTTTGTCTTTGATTTAACAGTTATCGTAGGTAACTTTACCACGACAAGAAATCGCATGTTGAAAAGTCAAACAGGTTTAATTGACAGAATGATTATACATATTGAAACCAACGTAACCAAATTCTAAAAAATATATATATATTTTTCACTTCAAATTCTCAAACAAACATTTATATTTGGTAAGATGGTGGCTCGTCTAAACAGATCAATATCAAATTTTATATGTTCGTTTGAATTTTAATTTGATCACACGATTCATCTTATTTTAATAATGGACCTTGACATAATTAAAACTTGAAATTTTATCACAAAATATAAACCTTATTGTCACCTCTCCTATTATACAGTTAATTCGTGGAAGTAGACCCGTAAGATCCACGCAAATTATCTAGACTTTGAAAAACAAGATTGTGTGCTGCTCCCACGTTGAAGGTTTAGGGCACCATAATTGAGTTTATAATAAAGTTAAATATAAAATTACCTTATAATCTTCAGGTCGGCCCGCAGAATTTTGATGCAATATCAACTACCATTTGATTATTAAGTAATTCAGGTCTACTTTCTGTCCCCTATAAATTCATAATACAGGTTGACAGACTAAATACATTATTCAGCAGTTAAATTTCTTGGGGTTGATTATAATGAATTGGTTAGGGTTGTATGGACTTCTTCTTCTACAACTCTTCAATAATGGAGCATCACAAGCGATAATCAAGACTCTTCCGGGCTATTCGGGTACTCTTCCATTCAAACTTGAAACCGGGTTAGTTCCTTCATTCTTTGTATTCCTTTTTGTACATAGTGCTAGACGGTTGATTATAACTTTGTTTCCTTGTTTAAAATGATTGATAGATATATTGGCGTGGGAAAAAATGAGGAAGTACAATTATTCTACTATTTCATTGAGTCCGAAAACAATCCTAACACGGACCCTCTTTTGCTTTGGATGACTGGCGGACCTGGTTGCTCGGGTTTATTTGGCGTCGTTTATGATATTGGTAATCTCTTCCCATAAATATATGTGAATTTTTTGGAAAGTCTTGAAAGAGTAGTAGGAGATGGAAAAAAACAAAAACAAATTGAAGCATGAATCCAAGAATTAGGACCAAAACGCAAAAGAAATGAAGATATCAAAAAATCTAAAAAATGGAGGCTTGAACTTGATTATCCTAAAAGCAATATTTACTCCCTATTAGTTTATGAGGTTCTTTGAGGACTCCTTGAAAATAGCTTTCGTAGATTAATCGACATTTTACCCGGTTTGAGTACAGCACAATGAAAACCTAAGACAGGAATAATGAAATGTTTAGAAATTCTGAATAGTTAGTTCTGAAATTGATATGCATTTAAACACAAATTTGAGGACGCATATGTTATGTTTCATATCATTTTCATTTCATATTTATAGACACAAAACATATAAATAACGAAGGGACACAACCATAAATGAAATGGCATCTTTTGAAACAAGAAATTCAATCCATGTTTGTCTCTCATTCTTTCAAAACGTTTTTTCATACATACTCATTTTCAACCACACATTCATATAATAAAATATTCTACACCTAAATTCAAAATTTTTCCCTACATTTTAATCACATATTCTCCAAAAATTCACCAGTTAAAACAATGGTTTTCCAAAAAAAAAAAGACCTGGACCTCAAGTTTCGCCTTCTATTACCTTCTTGTTCCTTGATTAGCTGAGAAATTTCCATCTTGTTGCCAATTCAACGTGAGGGTGGGCCGAGAAATTACAAGTTCTGATCGTGGCAATGGGATGGGGAGGATTTTATACTAGTTTATAGTATGTTTATCCAGCATTAACCCATCTATTTATAAGAATTAAATTTATCATATTGAGTTAAGGTATGATAACTAGCCAGTATACATCAAAAGTGAAAATAAATTTTTGAGGAAAAGGTAATGGCGACTTAACTTGATGGATGGAGGAAATAAGTTCAAAATTAAAATTTTCTTCTTGTGTAGATGAGATGTATATAATGATCGTTAACTTTTCCTTTTGAATAAACTAAAAAAACCAATAAAAATGAAAAGAAAAATTTGATGAAATGTTAGTTGATGATAATTTTTTATGAAACTAAGGGCCTATTTGAGCCCTATTTTTTTTTGTGTAAAATGCATTTTGAAATAATAGATTAATAAAGAATGTATAATTAAAAATGAAGGAAAAGTTTTTGGATTGTTTGTAATATAATTTTATTGAAGAATTGGTGATTAAAAAGAAGAAAGAGAAAATTGTATTTTGAAAAAAAATGGAGATCAAACAAAGTGTGTGTACGCAAAAATTGGAACTCCAATCGAGGTTAGAATTATAATTAATAAAATCTAAAAATATTTATAGACAATAAAATTAAATAATTAAAATAGCTAAACAAGTGTTGAAGAACTCACGTGCAATCCTAATAGCGATAAACAAATTTGAATTTTTTTACTACGACAATTGGATTCAACAACTATGAAGTGTGAATCCAAGACCGGCCTTTTTAGCATATTGATTTTGGATGTAGGCTGGGGCTTGGGTAGGTTAAATTTGTCTCAAGTAGATATTGAAAAGAGAAATTTTCCATAATCCTACTCACTTTTACAGTTTTACCCCTTTTTAATTGTCTTTAGTTTACTTGTAAAAGTTATATTTTTAACCTTGGTTTTTTTTTTTTAATCCCTTTAAAACTGAATTTTTTTTTCTGATACCTCACAGTATACTTCAAAAATATCGTTTTCATTATTCTCACAACAATTGGTGAGCTTGTTTACAGGTCCATATACTTTTGATGTTGAAAATTTTGATGGAAGCTTACCATCTATTATCCTAAATCCATATTCATGGACCAAGGTAGAAAAATCACTTTTTCCATGCATTTTTCAACTCATAAATGTACGTCTTCCATAACTTTCTACCTTTATAATATGATTATTAATTTTCAGGCTGCGAATATTATATTCATAGACTCGCCTGTTGGTACCGGATTTTCATATGCAAACACTTCACAAGGTTACTCTTCCTCGGACATTAAATCAGCAAAAGACATTTTCACATTTCTTAGGAAGGTGGGTTGTCTTAGGTGAATATTGAGGCAATAGAAATGAAATTTTAAGTGGAACATACTAGTAGTCCTTACACATTCACACCTATATGCACTCCCCCACTTTTTGGGTTAGAGAGATAACAATATAATGATAATAATTCAATGCAGTGGTTATTGAATCATCCTATGTTTATCAAAAATCGTCTATATATTGCGGGTGAATCCTATGGAGGCAAACTTTTTCCCATGGTTGCCATGGAAATATTACGAGGTAGTATATATGAAACTTACAAGATTCTATTTCAATTTTTTTATCCACCTATCAAGCTTGATTAAGTTGTTAGTCTTGATTATAATGCAGGAAACGAAGCAAAACTTCAACCACAAATGTCTTTCCAAGTATTGATTAGCCAACACAAATATACAAATTTCTTCTTATTTATTTGCCAATATTATAAAATACATGCTTATGTTCATAGTCGAGTACTTTTGAAATTGAAACAGGGATACATTATTGGCAATGGACTAACGGATACAAATATTGATTTTAATGCACGAATTCCGTATGCTCATCGTATGGCACTTATATCCGATGAATATTTTGAGGTAATCTTTTTTATTCAGTTATTTTGATGATAAAAATGCTACATATTGCATCTTATTCCCATGTAATTACTTGACACAATTTCAGCTAGCAAAAATTAGTTGTGCTGGAAAGTATTACAATCGTGATCCAAATAATATACATTGTGCATATGCCCTTCAACGGATCCAAAAGGTAACATTTTGCGTCTTATTTTATTTTATTTTTCATTTCCTTTAACATTTATTATGGTTGTGAAAATTAAATATTGCAGTGTTTAAGTCATATAAACCAAGTTCAGATTTTGGATCCAAAATGTGGAAACAGAGCATCAAAACTAGGTGATTTTGGATGGGATCAAACATTTTCGAAAGACAATTCAATTGACCATCTCGTCCTCCCAACAGCAGAACAAGCGTGTCATGTAATTTAATTAATCCTCTATGTATATTTCTGTACACAAATTTATTTTTTACAAATCAAGTCAAGACTTACCTTGTCACTGAAGAAAGAACTTTAAAAATCTATTTTTGGTAGAAAAGAAATTTAAGGTATTTTTTTTTATCTTAGCCATGCATGCTAAGTTTCTCACGAACAGGCTTCTTTTGTACAGAATCAAGATAGTGCAATATCTGATGTATGGGCAAATGATCCGATTGTTCAAGAAGTTCTTTCTATTAGAAAGGTACGTCTAATTGAAAATGATTTAAGATGTAGTATGTGTTACCATGTGCTAGTTATAAGCAAAAACAGTATATATAATCAAAATGTTTATAGTAACCTCGTTATTTGATCACCAGGGAACGATAACAAGGTGGCGAACGTGCTATGATGGAATATCATATGAACAAAATGTAGAAAGTGCTCTTGACTATCATAAAATTTTGATCGAGAAAGGATACCATGTTTTGATATTCAAGTAAGTTTCTGTCTTAGATAGAAATCGTGATTTAATTTGTTCAAAATTTAATCTAATCGATCAACAAAATATATATGTTGGTATAAAATTTTTGAAGAGAATTAAGCAAAAAATGTAACTATACCAATATTTGAATTTGGTATATGTCGTCTAATTATGCTTATTTTCTTTCCAGTGGTGACCATGACATGGCTGCACCATATATGGGTCCTTTAAAATGGATTCGCATTCTCAATCTGACTATTGATGACTATTGGAGACCTTGGCTTGTTAATGGCCAAGTTGCGGGGTTTGTTTCTTGTTCTTGATGATTTATTATATATATATATTGCTTGGTATTATTCTCAAAATTGCAACCCACTTTACCCCTTGTAGATACACAGAGAAGTACAAGAAGAATGACTTTGATCTTACATTCGTAACAGTCAAGGCAAGAAAAGTTTGATTGTGTCATTTCTTACAATGATTTTAAGAAAAATAAATAAAAGTGTATGTTTTCATTTGGTAGGGTGCTGGACATACAGCGTCAAGGTATAAGCCTAAAGAATGTCTGGCAATGGTCCACCGTTGGCTCTCTAGACATCCTTTATAGGAATGTTTCGGGGGGTGCATTTGTGCCCCTAATTCAACAATCATGTTGGCAATTACTTCTCTTTTGCGCTATAAAAATTGTGGGGCATGAAATTTATTCGGTGTTAGAGAATTAAAGTTCTCCACGGTATTGCTTCTCTTATGTCATTAGCATTTAGTACTTGTGTACAGATGGATTGTATTATGCTTTTTGTTTCAATAGTGGTTTTGGTGATTTAGTAATGTTGTATTGGTTCTATGAGATATATATATATATGGTTCATTTAATGAAACTTCATATTTTTAAGAGTAGGGATGTGTGTGGGTCGAGTTTGGTCAATTTTGGGCTCAACCCGTGTTGCGGAACTTAACACTGAGATCTTCAATTATGTAAATCGGGCTCAGTTTCAACCAACAATTCAAACACCAACCAAGTAGGATAATATACGGATCTTTTCAACATGTTCAACATGCAAAGAACATTAGGCTAACACCAAATTAGTCAAGAAAATGGTCAACATATACAACCAATGCATTAAAATGACTCCAAGATAAGATCTCCCCCCAATTATTATATCACATTTCGTGTAATTTGTATCTCAAGAACCCATGTATCCTCTCATCGCCAACCATAATCACTATATTGGTCACTCATCATACCTAACTCGTAAACCACAATAGATTCTAAGTCCATGGAATGTTCCTCTATCACTATCTCACCTCTCTCAACTTAGGTAGATAATGGGTCTCCACCTAATAGAGGTGATAGAAGTATCACTTTCCGACTCCACCCGATTAGTATTCTTAACACATCGAGGATTTCAAACATTTAATTATATCACATCTCGTGATCTAAATGTTACTCTCTGCACCCCCTGTACATATTACCAATGAACCATCATGCATCTATACTCTATATTATCAGTTGACATACTTATTGCTAAAGTACCTACTAATATGAGAATATACCAAGTATCAATCATCACAATAATAAACCCAACCACTATACATGCAAAAAAAAATACACATCAAACATAGTGAAATGTAACATAAAATAATGAACTAAATGAACCAATCATTCATTCAAATGGGATTTTACATAGATGCAAAAGCAGTAAACAAGTTTATTATCAATAAACCTCACTCAAGTCATAACTAGACCCATTGAAAACATTGGCCTCCTCTCTCACCTTATCTTTGCATTTATCCTTCTTATAAATGTCATCTATAGCTTTTAAAACATTTTGTTGAACCAAAATTCCTCTCATTTTCTGTTGCCAAATAGAAAAATCTCATTCTCTATTAAAATTCTCCAAATTAAAACGTTTAGTCATTTTGAACACGGAACAACCAAAAAACACAATTAGGTCACACAAAGTACCCCCTAAAGTATACGCCATTCTAAATTTTAGGATTTCATGAGGCTCATGATTTCAAATTAAGAGAACGGTTAAATTGGAAAAGTTAAGATGTTCTAAGGGAATGATCAATGCAATTTCACTCCATGCAAGTCTCACACAGTGATTTAATCAGTAATTATATCAAACAAAAAATAAGCAACATTTACCAATAAAACTTTACACTTCAAACATAATAAATAATTCCTAAATTCTAGCAAAGGGCAATGATTACACCACATTATAATCTCAAACCTAATGGCCAACCCACAAGATGGTCTATTAGTACAAAAATGTAAAAGTTATAAGCCAATTTACCAGGTGGACCAAATATGTGGGTTTGTAAATAAAGAGAGATGCAAATTTACTACTTTAGGATCACCACTATTCGTACTAAAACTTTTCGCAACTGCAGCAACCAAAGAAATAGCACTCAACATTGAATACTCAAGTGAAAAATCATCCAGAACCACGTTGCCAAAAACTGAAAACAAGCACCACCACAGGGTCTCCAAAACTTCAAGGAGAACGCTGTCTTTGAAGACCGTCGTCAGAATTGAGTTTGATAAATATTTTTGCGTCGGAACCTTGCTCTTGGTGTCATCTGCTTTTGTGATCAATAGAGGGTGCCTATTTAGAAACCGAAAAAGAAAAGGCAGGAAAAAACATTGCGCTAGTTTATTCATGTCATCTTCCCGAGATTGTCAATAAGAAGATGACATAAAGTAGAGTGCAATAGAAAACCAAAGGTGATATTTAATGCATCCTCCTTCTTCGCGGGAGTGCACAGGTTGAATGAATCAATGAAATTTTATCATCCAAACCAACACTAATCCCCGACCTCATCAAATCGCTTCATAAATTTTCTTCCTCGTGATTTTTTACGAGTTATTGAACATAAGAGGGTAAAATTCTACTCACATCCCCAACTTTTCAAAAAATGTAGTGTCCATATTTTTAACCTTACATTTGTTGTACTCTTATCCTACAACCTATTAAGGAAAGCATTTTAAAACTGGACAGCTCACACAATCAAGATATTCTCTATAATTAGTATAGACTAAAATCTTGCATACGTTATTATTTGGTTCTATATATTGCCTAAAATAGATTAGCTGCATTGTATATGTATTTACGGAACATAATCAATTAAATGAGTGGAATTATTCTTATTAAAACTGCAGCTTCTATTCTCTATATGGTATTAGAGCAGCTACCCTCTAACGAGTCTTCGATCTCTACAATGGCTTCCGCAACAAACAAACAACCCATTTCCTCCACTAAAAATCCTCTTATCATCTCCAACATCACTACACAAATCAATGAGAAACTCAAACCCTCTACATTTCCTCAATGGCATGCTCAATTTGAGGAACTCTTAATTGGCTATGACTTAATGAACTATGTTAATGGAGAGTCTTTATACCCTATACCCGATGGAAATTTTTCATCCCAGTCAAAAAGAAATCACTGGATAAAGCAAGATAAGATGATCCTCAATGATATTATTGCCTCTACATCCACTACTATCACTCATCTCATAGCCACAACCAAGACATCCCAAGAAGCTTGGAAAAAACTCAAAAATATGTATGCTAGTAAGTCTCGTACAAGAGCAATGCAACTGAAAGAGGAATTGACCTTGATCCATCGATGGAATCGCTTAGTTCTGGACTATATCGATTTCGTTACAGCACTCGGTGATGAAATTGCTCTCATAGATCATCCAATTTTAGATGATGATCTTACTCTATATATCCTCAACAGATTGGGTCCGAATTTCAGAGACATGGCCACTCCTATTTGCGCGAGAGAGAAATCCTAAGCTTTTGAAGAACTCCACGACTTGCTCATTGGACACGGTAGCTATATGCGTCGCATGGAGATCGCCGCCAAGAAACTCGTTGCTGCCACCAATTTTACCTCCAGAAACCCCTAGCTTCTATAGAAGCAATTCAAGAAGAAGAGCTCAACGCTCGAATGGGCCATTTCGATCTCAAGTGCTCTCTCAAACGGGCCATGGCCAACAAAGAGATCCAAGGTACCAAAATAATGCCTCGGGCCATAATAATTCGACTCAAAAGCATGTACATCCCAAATGTCAGCTATGTGACCAATTGGGCCATACAGCAAAAACGGGTCCTCAATTCTAGTCCACTGAAATATCTGTCAAATGTGCTACTACATCAAATTCTTGAGAAAACAAATAGTTGATAAATTCTGCAGTATCTCATAATATCACTGGAGATTTATCAAATTTGTCAATCCACTCTGAATACGATGGAACTGATGAAGTGGTTTTAAGTGATGGCACATGTTTGACTGTTTCAGATATTGGTTCCCTAGCCTTATATTTACCAAAAAAACTTTTTCACTTAAATGATACAATTTGTGTTACAAATCTTCACAAGAATTTAATCTCTGTTCATCATTTTACAAAACAAAATAATGTTTTTGTTAAATTTCACCACTTTCATTTTCTTGTGAATGATCAGACCACGAGGCCAATTTTACTAAGAGGGGTGTGTAAAAGTGGTGTCTACATGTTTCCAAACTCTTTAGCTGCTTCTCAATCCAAAATTGTTGCAAATGTACATGAACGAACTTCAATTGATAGATGGCACAAACGTCTTGGACATCCATTAATAAAGATTTTTCAAAGTCTTGTTAATTTGTTCTCTCTTCCGCTTACCACAAAAAAATACCATCTTCATGTACTTCTTGTTCTATTAATAAAGCACATTAACAACCTTTCGGTTTCACTAGTTTTCAAAGTCATTCACCTCTTGAAAATATTTACACTGATGTTTGGGGACCCGCTCACTACACTGGCTTGGATGGTTCTCGATATTATCTCATAATTGTTGATCATTATATAAAATACATGTGGTTTTATCCGATGATCACCAAATCCAGTGTATCAACCATCTTTCCACAATTTAAAAATCTTATTGAGATGCCCTTCAATTCAAAAATAAAAAGTTTATACTCTGATAATGGAGGAGAATTCACACATCTTTAAAAAGAAAAAAAAAAATTCTCTCCATGGGATAAGCCATTACAAAACAGCCTCATACACACCTCAACAAAATGGTTTTTCTGAACGACGTCATCGTCATCTTGTGGAAACGGATCTCACATTACTTCATGATTCATCCTTACCTTTTTCATACTGTCCACATGCCTTGCAAACCGTAACTTATCTCATAAATCATCAACCCACACCACTTCTACAAAATAAATCTCCTTTTGAGGCTCTATTCGGTAAGAAGGTCAAATTATCACAAATTAAAAAAAATTGGTTGCCTTTGTTATCCCCTTCTCAAGCCATATAACATTAATAAAATGCAGCCATAATCTACTCCTTGTATATTTCTTGGTTATTCTCCAAATCAAAATGCATATAAATACATGGATCCATTGACCCAGAGAATATACATTTCAAGACAAGTTACATTTGATGAAATGCAAAATCCATCTTCACAGGCTGGGCCCGAAGGCCCAAAAAATTTCTGAAGCCCACTTGTGTCTCACAAGAACTCCAGCCCACATGAATTTCTTTCATGTTTAACTCACACAACTTCATCTTCCAATCTTCCCCAATTCAAAAATCAATCTCCAGTATCTCATTCTCCAATCAGACTCTCATCTCAACAATCGTTGCTACAACCGCACCTCCAGGTAATGCTTCTTCTTTCCATCCTCATAGTTGTTCTCATGCACATGAAACCCTAGATGAAATGAACTCAAATTCCCACGTCTCATCATCGCATCCTCCCCTAAATGGTTCTTTACTCCATTCATTACCACTACCTTCGCATGATCCGACTCCCCTCATTGAGTCCACACAAACTCCTCAATTCACCAACCTACCAACCCGAACTCATTCAATGACCACATGACCAATGAATAATATATACAAACCTAAACAACTTCACATTACAACCAAACACCCATTACCATTACCAATTGAACCCACATGTGTCAGTTAAGCCGTGTCTCGCCCAAAGTGGCGTGAGGCCATGTTCATTTACCTCACAGCTCTTATGCGTCATGGTACATGGGATTTGGAACCACCACCAATAAATTTTCACCCAGTAGGCTGTAAGTGGGTTTTAGGGTCAAGAGGAAAGCTGGTGGCTTAGTTGATAGATTTAAGGCCAGACTTGTGGCCAAAGGCTACAACCAACGCCCTGGAATTGACTATAAGGAGACCTACAATCATGTTGTCAAACCTGCTATAATCAGGTATGTGTTAGCAATTGCAGTGATGAATGGTTGGGACTTGAGACAAATGGATGTCAATAATGCATTTTTACTTGACTGAAATTGTTTATATGAAGCAACCTCCAGGCTTCAAGTATATGTCAAAACCTGAGCATGTTTGTAGACTAAGAAAGGCTATTTATGGGCTTAAACAAGCCCCAAGAGCATGGTACTCAGCACTTAATACTGCCATTACTCAGCTCGAGTCTCAAAATTCTCATGCTGATTCTTCCCTATTTGTCTATTCCCATGCATCTATTACTTGCTACTTGTATATGTTGATGATCTGGTCATTACAGGAAACGATAAAAAATTTGTATCATATGTCATCCACAAACTTGGTGCTCAGTTCTCATTAAAAGATATGGGTTCTTTACATTACTTGCTTGGAGTGGAAGTAGTTCGTGCTGGTTTATTTCTATCACAACACAAATATGTTTATGACATTTTGGAAAGCACAAACATACTGGGTACAAAAGATGTCTACACTCCACTTTCAACAAGCACCTCTCTTCAACTACTGAATGGTACAACAGCAGCAGACAGTACTGCATATAGGCGTGTAATTGGCAGCTTGCAATATCTATCACTGACGCGTCCAGATATCTCCTTTACTGTCAACAAGCTAACACAATTCATACATAAGCCTAGAGTCACCCATTAGACAGCAACAAAGAGAGTACTTCGCTATCTAAAACATACTATATTTCATGGAATCGAAATCAACAAGTCCGCAACACATCACTTAACAACTTATAGTGATGCTGACTAGGCAGTGAATCATGATGACATAAAATCTACTTCGGCCTACATCACTTTTCTTGGCTCCAATCCTATCTCATGGAGCTCCAAGAAACAACGCGCAATTGCAAGTTCATCCACAGAGGCCGAATACAAAGCATTGACCAATGCAGTAGCTGAAACCATGTGGTTATTATCTCTGTTTAAGGAACTTAGCTTCTCCATTAAAGCTCGACCATCTCTTCTTTGTGACAATCTTGGAGACACTCACTTAAGCTTCAATCCAGCGCAACACTCCAGAATGAAGAATATACAAATTGACCTCCATTTTGTGCAGGACTTAGTTCAAAGAAATCTGCTCAAAGTCTGCCATGTGCATACTCAAGATCAGTTAGCAGATTTAATGACGAAAGCACTATACAAGCAAAGAACAGAAACTTTAAGGAACAAGATTGGTCTTGCCGATGGAAGCCACATCTTGTGGGGGCGTATTAAGGAAAGCATTTCAAAACTAGACAGCTCACACAATCAAGATATTCTTTGTAATTAGTATAGGCTAAAATCTTGCATACGTTATTATTTGTTTCTATATATTGCCTAAAATAGATTAGCTGCATTGTATATATATTAACGGAACATATCAATCAAATGTGTAGAATTATTCTTATTGAAACTACAGCTTCTATTCTCTATACAACCCGTCAAGTTAGTGACAGATCTCGAAATTCACGTGAACAGGGATAGCTGTTGAGTAACCGCCCAATATAAGAAAACAATATTTCCTCTGATGGAACTAGCACGAGTGGTCGCAGGGGCTCGTCGAGTGTTGGCTTTGCCCCTACTGACAACACTGTAACACCCATTTCTGTAATAGAAAATAAATACTTTAACATTAAATGGTCATGTGATATCAGAATTGTATCAAAGTTACGGGATAGGTTTCCATGAAAGATAGTGAATTTATTCTATATAAATTTTTGAATCAAAGTTAAAGTCATTGTATAAAGTTTATGTAATAAAAAAAATAGTTTAGAATAATTTTACCAATTTAGTGTGAGATCTCATAAGTGCATCATTTATTGGCTAAAAAAAACATTTTCCATTAAATTAGGAGATGAGTGCTACAATTTGTAAAAGTTGAGACATGGTGCAATAAATGGTAGTTTGAAGATGTAAATATCACAATTAGAAAAGGTTGGGACACGCTAGAAATTTATCCAAAAAAAGGTAACTTGATCATCTAGTTATTTGCCAACTAAACCGTTATTTCAATTTTCCATCAATAGAACTAATGGACTCTTGTAAAATGATGGCATTGTATCATAAGTTTTAAGCTCAATGACTAAATTGAAATTTAATTTATGTTTAATAACAAATTTAAAATAAAATATAGCAATGAATGTTAACCACACATCTGCCCTTGTCACTCAAAAAGAATGAAAAATTGAGAGCCAATAGAGAGTTTTCTTCTGTCTCTATTTTTTCTCTCTCTTATTTTGTTCAATCTGATGTCTCTGGATCAGTTGATCATTTGATCTATAGTCTCAAATTATGTTAGACATAATTACAATAAATTTGGCCCAATTTTCTTGACCTCTTGGCAGTGAGGCTTGCATAAAAACCCTCAAAAGAAACAAAATCATTACACATTCATTAAATCTAACTCAATTTTGAAATTAACATTGACATTAAAAATATCATTAACATTAAACAACCTTTATTATTAATATTAATTTCGCATTCGATTTTTATACTTAATATGAATAATATTTATCAGAGTTATCAAATCCTGCGATCTTCAAAGACAATCTTCTAATACACAAATTGAGGATATGTGAAAAATGGAGGATTGTACACGTTGAAAAATATATTATTCGAAAGGCGATATTTTGCTACTTTTGGTTTATGTGACGCTTTAAGGACTCCTTGAAAATAGGTTTCCGTAAATTAATCAAGTGTTCTAGCCAATTTGAGTAAAGCACAATGAAAACCTAAGAAAGGAGTAATGAAATTTTGGAAATTCTGAATACTTGGTTTTGAAATTGATATGCTTTTGCAAACAAAGTTGGGGGTAATATTTATAGAGATTCAACACTAAATCAAGGGGAACAATCATAGACGAAATGGCATCTTTTGGAACAAGAAATTTAAATTTCACCCCTTTACTCACGGCAGCCAACTGACCAGTCAATGTTTCGTCACACCCCTCTCTACTCATGTGTTTTCTTCATCCGATCCTTTTTTGTATCGGTTGTGCTACATCATGTACATAATGGTTTATATGCACGTGATGTGGTAAAATATGATTGGATCGAAATTTTTTCAATCAAATAACTTCTTCATTCCTTTTTTGACAAATCATCTGTATGTAAACTATTATGTAACTTATTATTTACAAGTAGCATTATTCTTTTAATATTATTCAATTTTTCACTAATAACATATTGCTCAAAACCATAAATACTACAATTACTTGGTAATAAATTCCTATGAATAGATTAAACACAAATAGTGGCTTAAAAAAAATTCTAAATCTTGTCCAACTCTTTATTGGATTCAAATCCAATCTCCTCTTTTTCATCCAAGTCATCTTCCGTATCATTCGATGTGAAATCATCTTCATCGAACTCCCTTATTTCAACCTGAGAGGTTCTATTATCTCTTGTAAATGATAAGATATCTTTTTCGACCTCCTCCTCATTATCACAACCATTAACAATCCAAAATTGTGCATTACTAGCATCATTTGTAGTAAAGTTTCTAATTTATCATTCCTCCTTTTTTAGTTCATCAACCTTGCATTATATTGATGTATATGATTTATGGATTTGGGTGATATGAGCTAATTAGATGTTTGTTTGGCTCAATTTACTTATTGTAAGTTATAAAAAAATAGGGTAGACTTTTGCTGGGCTAATTTGGACACAATTTTTAACACAAATACGTGCACATTTTGGCATTTAAACTCGCATATGCAATCAATGAAATAGATTGACTGCATTATCACAGGCATACCCTATATGAGTGATATTTTGAATGCCCCGAGCATGTTCGCACATATGCAAACATTGGTTTAGATGGTACCCGATGCCTGTTGGGCTTCATCCCGAATGGGGTGAGTATTCCCTGCCTAATCAAGTACACGGGATGGAAGACATTGTTCTGAGATGAGGACAAGGCAATTAATGAAGAACATGGTCCCACCCCATTTAAAGTTCATTTCTAAATAAAAACTTTTATCACACAAAAAGAAAAGAAGTATTATCATTTCTGGTTGAAACATGGATTTTTTTACAATTCGAAAAAAAAAAATATCAATTCCTACCAATTTTTTCCTCATCCGATTCTTTTTTAATATTCTTCAAATTTTCACAGATAACATATTGCTCAAAAACATAATTACTACAATTACTTGGTAATCAATTCCTACAAATAGATTAGACACGAACACTGGCTTAAAGAACCCTAAATCTTGTCCAACTCTTTATCAAATTCAATTTCAATTTTCTCTCCTTCATCCAAGTCATCTTCTATGTCATCTAGTGCAAATTCATCTTCGTTGGACCTCCTTATTTTAATTTAAGAGTTTCAGTTACCTCTTGTAGATCGTAAGATATCATTGTCAACCTCCTCCTCATCACAACCATCAACAATTCAAGATTGTGCATTACTACATCATTTACTAGTAAAGTTTTTAATTTATCATTCCTTCTCTTTTTGTTCATCAACCTTGTATTAAATCGGTATATATAATTCATGGGTTTGAATGATTTAGGGTAATTACATGTTTGTTGAACTCAATTTACTTTTTTTTTTTAAGTTACAAAATGAGCTGGGCTTTGCTAGGCAAATTTGACACAACTTTTAACACAATTACGTGTGTATTTTGACATTTAAGCTCCCATATACAATCAACAAAAATAGATTAATATCATGTGCATATCATATATGCATGATGCTTTGAAAATGTCCCGAGCATGTGCACGTATATGCAAACACTGGTATAGATGAACTAGGGATGGCAAAAAATCTCTATTCCTGATACCAAGGGCCCCATCCTGAACAAGACTGGTATTCCCTACCTAATCGAGGTACATGGGGTGGGGGTCGTTGCACCAAGACTAGGACATGGTGGGTAACTAAGAGCATGGTCCCCGCCGTGCTACCCACTCTATTTAAAGTTTATTTCCAAATACAACACACAAAAAGAAAAGAAGCACCATCATTTCAAGAGGAAACATAAACTTTTCAACAATTTGAAGGGAAAAAAAATAATTTTCATCAACTTATAATAATAATAATAATAATAATAATAGGGTGGTAAACGGGGCAGGGACCTTCCCCGTCCATCTCTGTCCTCGACCCGAGGTATGAGGATGGGGTTAGGAGATAAAAATACTCAATAGGATGTGGATGAAAATTGATGGCCCAACCTCGACCCATCCCATTGCCAATACTAAAATGGACTTGCTTGATATCCTAACAATAAACTCAAGGGAACTAATGGGGCACGTTTGGTACACCATCCTGAGTTAAGCGATATACTATTGGGAAGAGCGTGAGTAAAGTGAATATGATGTATTGTTCTAATACAGCTTTCGTTGCTACACTGTATTAGAAAAACACATATTTCTAAAATAAAAATTACTAATTTTTTTGTTTATAAATTATTTTCTTACTTGTACGTAAATTTACTCAAAAGTGAAATTTTGCAATAAGTATTTTTTATTTAAGATTAAATTTACTTATAACTTAATTTTTACTTATAAATGTTTTTGTTAGCTATATATAATTTTCTATTTATAACTAAATTTTTACCTATAAGAAATCTTCCATTCACATGTGTGTTTTAGATATAATTAATTTTATATTTATAAGTGAGTTTTCTACTCCTTCATAACCTTTCTTACAAGTGAATTTTGACTTATTAAGAAATTTTATATTATTAAGTAAAAATATTTATATTAAAACTTATGAGTAATTTTAGTTTCAAACATAAATGTTATCATATTTGATATTATAATACGTTCAAATTTTAGGAATTGGAGGTTCTTAGCAAGGGTTGGGGGACAGCAAAAGGGTTACGCATCTTGAGTCTATTAGTATGTGAATGGTAATGGGGCACATCAGTTCCCCTTTATGATTATTTTTTAAAATATTATTAATAAAATAAATTAACTATCATAATTATAAATTATTTTAAAACTTGAAAATAATAAAAAATATGTATTATACTATTTTAATACATAAATATTATAGGAAAATAATTTATTTATTTTTAATTAGAGCGGAGTTTGCCTGGTCCCTAGTGCAAGGATTTTAGCCCAATATCTCCTCGTTCCTACGTTACCCAATTAGTCGAGGAATCTCCATTTGATTTTCATCCTTAGGTTGGGGGGGGGGGGGGGGGGGGGCGGGGGGGGGGGGGGG
>CAIGRP010129510.1:0-27550 GCA_903798385.1 Fraxinus cuspidata | reverse complement strand
AATACAATAGTTCAAGCAGTTCATATATTTTAGACAGTTAATAAATCAATTATACTTGTTCAATTTTACCATGCATGCTAAATCAAGACGTAGTAATAATGCAACCCAAACATACCACAAAAACACATTGATACTACTAAAATATCAAATTTAATTTAGCAAGACTGAAATAAGCAATTCAAAAAAACAACTCAAAATGCTACTCCCCCTTTTTGTCACAAAATGACAAGGGAGCAAAGAATTTATGAATGCCAAAATATAAGAATGTTCTTAAACAATGACAAATAGGCAAAATATATGTATCTATGTCTCACCCCAACGACCCCTCAGACATAAAATAAATTGTAAATCATAAACTACAAGTCAGAAAAAAATGATACCAATTTTATATATAGCAAAATGTTAAGTACATCCGGATATCATATTTCATGTAAGTCCAAAAATCTAGATAGAGACTCCTCCTATCACAAGACTATACAAAAACTGCCTATCGACTGTACAAATACTATGAAGCGCCAGTATAAATACTATGAAGCACCAGTAGCATCATCGGCATCATCAGAATCCGTCCTCTCCTGAGAAGCATCATCCCAATAGCAATGAATCCATCGGAGTCCACGCTGAACATAGCTAACAGCACCCCGAAGTGTAGTAAACTCGGTAGTGTGTCGATCAACTGTATCACGCAGCTATATGATCTCCGCCATCATCCGAGCCTGCTGCTCGATCAGTACCGTCATCTGTCCTAAGAGAGCAACTGAAGGGTCAATGGGAGCATAAGCAGAAGGAACAGACTCGGTAGGAGGAGGGGCTGAAGCTGAAGTCGACGGGATGTCAGAAGGCGGAGTAGCAGTAGAAAATGAAGAAAAATCCAAGGGGTCAAAAGAAATGAGGTTATCAATCGGATCAGCCGGCACAGTTGGGTTAGCTAGGTTGTGCGGGCTCAGATGAAGCATGAGACCTACTCTGGGCGATGGTAGTATGGTCAATCGATCGAGAAACTCGTTGAGGAACCCCTTCGACCTATAGATGAGACAGGCATAAGGCAGTCCAACCCGAGTCCCTATGGTTCGGAACGCAAGCAAAATTTGCTGACAAATGAAAGTAGGTAGATCAATGGAATCACCATGCAGTAGTGCGTACAGAAAATGAGCCTTCTCCATAGGCAATGAAACAATTTGAGAAACTGGAAATAGATTTGTGCACCCAATGCGCAACAAAATCTGTCGGTCAATGGGTAAAGAACCAGTGCACATCGCACCAGGACCACCCTCCATCGGTGTGTTAAACACCGTGGAATGGACTAAAGTGTCCGAAGGAAGTGAAGCGGGAGTAAGATATGGAAACATGGGTTGGACGACTCTCGGAATACGAATAAGACTCGATATAACGTCTGGAGTAATCTTAACTACCCGACCCCTAAGGAAAACCCAAAAAGAAGAGCCACTAACATCATAGATGTTAACTTAAAACTCCTGAACTAACAAACTAGGAAGGGGTGTCAACTCAACTAAAAGTGGTTCCTAGCCTCGGGAAGAGAAGATAGCAGTGAGATAAGGTGAAAGGTCAGACATGATGACCTCGCGTTCAAAGAGTACATGGCGAAGGGAAAACCGCGACCCAAATACATCTTGGGTAACAACAGAAATGAACCGAGTTCAACTGTAAGAAGCCGAAGTACTATGAGTGGAAATAGAGGTGAGTGCTCTTTTAGGCGGCATCTGAAAGAAATGAAACACAAAATCAAAATCTCAAGATATGACAAACTAAATCATGAAATGCGTGTTATGCATGCACACACACAAAACGAGGCAAGGAAAATGACAAGCAACGTGCCCTAATGTGAATGCATGACGACATGTAGTGATGCCTAGACGTAAGTGACGTGAAGACATGACAAGTGCCATGGTGTGTGGACGTAGGGATGTAATGTCATGACGTAAGGACGTAACGTCAGACGGAGGGACGTCACGCGACCATGCTATGCCAAAACAAACACACCATGCCAAAACCAACACAAGTGCACACGCGGATCAACAACCCGACATCAACCAACAATCAACAAACCTCAATCAACAAAGTTGGTTCAACCAACACAACCGCGACTCGAAATAAAATTCTACACCAAAACATCAATCCAACAATCCCAACCTTAATCAATGCACAACAACACCACATTCAACATACAAACACTTCCCATCATCCCGATTAACCTTAATGCACAAAAAGAATTCCAAAATTATGCCAAAAACCTCCAAAAATCTCAATGAGAGTTGCAAAAATGTGCAAAGTGATGATAAACTATCACATGAGCTAATCATGGGTGAGAAAAATGATGTTTAGGCACGAATTTTAGGTGGGTGATGATAATTTTAGAGAAATCAAGTGGAAATTTGGGGAAAATGCAAAACCCGTGAAAAAAATAACGTTTTAATTCAAAAACACGGGCCGTCGCTCGAGCGATAGTCAAGCGACAAGTGAGCGAGGCAGCTTCTGCTGCTGTCCCTCGAGCATGTTCTAGCGATAAGTTGGCGACGCATCAATTGACAGAAATAGCACCAAAAATTTAGAAATTAAGAAAAATAGCACGGAAAGTAAGCAAATTAAGATCTTGACATCTCGATAATAAAAACCATGTACGTAATTACAAGTTGAGCATTATCAAAAAGACTTTCCCACATACGCAGTTAAGTTCAAGATGGAGTAAAGTGTATAAATGACTCATGGGTGTAATGTGCCACTATTTTCCCGTGGGAATGACTCCAAATCTTAAATTTGTGAGAAATGACATGCTAACATCACTGTTAAATAAGTAAGATCCCTACTTATGAAAGTCAAACCCAAATGAAACTTTAGGACCTAAAAATAAGCTTAACAATATGATAAGATTTCTTTTCTCCCCCTGAATTTGAGAAAATCTTATGTGCCGACTCTAGTCCATTAAGCGACTAAGTTGACCCCTATAGAGAGCTTTAGGGCAGTTAACCCAAGTCAGATAATAATAGGTACCAGGTTGTGAGAAACCCCTCAGGGTTAATTACTCGAGTCAAATAGGCTTCGAACAGAGTATAAGTTGAACCAAATAAGTTCTCATATTTTTATTTTTCATCATATATTTTTTATTTTTCATAACTGCAACAATGTAGGGAGACTATCACGAGCTAATGTCATCTAAGTGAAGGTCAATTCATGTTCGAGGTCACCCTATTAACACGTGACTGTTATCCCAAATATCACACATGCGGTTCAGATTCACTCACAAGATCATAGTGTGTGTAGTGCAAAGGTTTACATGAGATACATATACTCAATATTTCACATTAAACGGAATCAAGTAATGAAAATAACAGTGTAAAAAAGATAAAAGCTTACTTGGTTACACATGCCACGTTTAAAATTATCACAATGTGTCGTTTGCTAAAAAACAAATTTTGTATTTTTCCCATTTTTTTAAACCAATACTTAAAACAAATAAATGCATAAAAATAGAAACAACAAAAAAAGCCATAAAAATAAATGGGATGCATGCGTGAATGAATGGACACAATGAACTACACATGCATGCACCTAAATGTCAAATCAGGGTGAAATTTGAATGCCCTTACCGTGAAGAGCGCAACCTTCCAGGCCGCTCCTCTTAACCCAAACTTTCTTAGAAGTAGAAGTTAATTAAGTTAATCGAGTCATCATCTCCGTTAAGTGGTTAACTTGATTGGTAAGAACGTTAACCTTGCTCATGAAATCCTGATTCTTACTTCTAGTCACACGGTTGTGACACCTAGGTCTAGTGTGTCCCAGTACACCACAGTGGTAGCAAGTGGGAATGAACCTAGGTTCAAATTTGCTCGGTGGTTGTTGCCGATAAGTAGGACGATTGACCCTACATTGTCTGGTAGGTCTCGATCCTATAGTATGCTTACCTTTGGTTTTAGTACAAGCAATCTCTTGAGCTTTGTTAGTGGCAGGAACGAACGTGGTCTTCGATGTACTAGCAGTAGTATCATGGTTATCAACATAACCCAGACCATGCCTATTTCCAGCGGCTTGTTCATCCCAAGTAGATTGTTCAGCTTCTGCGAGCCACTCGTAAACAGATGGAGTTGAGCACTAGATTTATCAAGATCAGTAGTTAAAGATTTAACTTTAATTTCCAAGTTTTCGTTTACCAGCTTCAACTCACTCAATTTTCTAGTCGAGTCCTAAAGGTCACTTAACAGTTTTTCTCGTTCAAGTTCAAGGTCGTTCACCTTTTTCAATACGGCTTTGTTGACCTTCTTAATTTTGACACTCTCCTCAAACAATTCACGATAAGACTCATAAATGTTAGTCACATCATTAGACTCTTCTTTAGACTCTTCACGCTCATCATCCATTTCAACCTTCTCAATCTCACGGTCAGATTCGATTGTAGTAATCGAGGTGAAGGCCATGAATTTTGATCATCCTCACCATCAGTAGTCTAGAACTAGAATCTGATTCCTCATCACTCATGGTCAGGGCTAAAGCCTTACGACGTTCTTTACCCGAACTCCTCTTCAAATTAGAACATTCACTCTTAATGTGACCATACCCCTTGCACTCATGGCATTGGATAGATTGAGATTTCTTAAAGGGAGTCCTAGAGGTATTTTTCTCATGTCTACCTCTCAATAAACGATTAGGAACCTCACTTTCACGATCTTAAGGCTTTCTCCTATTCCTCATTACTTTTGAAATTTTTTAACGAAATAAGATATTTCGTCATCCCTTAAAGTCTCAGTATCAGTGGACTCACACTTCGGGTCCACTAGCATTATTAGGAGTAGGGCAGGTCATATAAATTCTTAAAAAATGAAGTTTTGATAATTAAAACTTCTTATAAATATGTTTTGATTAAGTTAGAGCATATCCAAGAGATTATTTATTTATGACGAGTATCTTATGCATTATAGAATCTCTTTAAATTTAGAGAGTTAAAATTTTTATGCGCTCCAACAATATTTTCTACTTTGACTTTTCATTTTGCATTTTTCAAAAACATTTATTGATTTTTTCTCATATTTTATTTAACCTATGCTTTTATATATTTATGACCAATCAATTTAAAATGTGATTTGATTGGTTGAAGAAGTAAAGAATTGAAATCGAGTAATACTATTTAGCACCACTAGTGTTAAAATACTAGTCTATGTGATGTTAATGTTGCATTAAATGAGAGATAAAATTAAATGAATCACTCAATTTCACATTTTATTGAACCTATCATTACCACGTAAACTGGTATTGTAGTACCCGTGGTCATAAGTTCTTATCGTTATTCATTGAAATCTATAACTTATCAAATACAATCTTTGTATATTAAGTATAGAGAGTGAATTTGACTCTCTAAACTTACACCCTTAAAAAGTTAAATAGGAGGTATCTTGAAACTTCTTTTTAAGCATTTACTCTTTAAAATACAGTGTATTTTATATTTGGTAATACTATTTGAGAAATGCGTAGTTCGACTCTAATAACATCCAGAGGGGGATGCATAGGTGTAATAAGTGGAATTAAAATCTTATTAACTAATTAGTAACAAGTCACCAATTAATTATCTCTAGCATGCAGTCAATTTAATCTTAAGTTTAAATACCACAGATCATACTTTCATAATATAGAGTAGTAAATGAACAACTGTATGATCACGGAGAAACCCAACTGGGAAAAACTGTGGGCACTTTGTCAGTCAATCCACTATAAACGATTTGAACAACTTACAGTATATCAGACTAGACGACCCGTACTATCTGATCTCCCGACTGCACTCCTTACAGCTCTCCCTGGATCCTGTGCTCCCCTGTACCAATCTTTAGCTGCTATTGCCAAAACTCTCCGTGGAATCTACTACCCTGCAGCACTCCTAGCCTTGTGGAATCGTCTATCTACCGTGGATCAATGAAGAACACGTTGTTCTTCTCAGACTGGAACTCTAGTCAACTTCTCTCGATCTTCAGAACTCTGACCAGATGTAGAGGAAATGCAGTTTGATATTTAGATTATAGAAATGAGGTTTTTCTCACCAAAACAANAACCAACACACCCAAAAACGTTCATATGTGTTTTGGTATTTATAGATAGGTTAGGAAATGAATGGGCCAGGGAAAAAGCCTTTAAATCGTGAAATAATTTCCTGGAAAACGCCGTCACTCGAGCGTGGGCTCAGCTACAGTCGAGCGACAGGCTATCGCTCGAGGAAAGGAGGGGCAACAGTTCAGCGATGATGTTTCCGCTTTTGTAACTCGAGCCAAACCTTGGCGATAGTCTAGCCCGCGTTGTTTTTCCTTCGTTTTCCATTCTCGAACCCTAGACCTAAAAAACATATTTTCATAGAATTTCACATTACTCCTTGACTTTTTACAACATTTACGATTAAGTCCCTTTTGTTTAGAGAATCGCCAATTACATACTTAAAAACCTAACACTATTTATCATGATGATGATGAAACATCGGTGATGTGACAATTCATTATTCATCACATTTCTCTCTCCTCACTCTCTCTCTCATGAAAATTGAATTGCTCGATTCCATTATTCCACGTACACTGCCATATCACCAATGTTTCATCGTTATAATGTTAAATCGTATTACTCATTTGAATTTAGAGACACTCTTAAATGTTCTCTTATAAGCTTACTCGAGTATGCTTGAATTCTTTATAAGACTTCAACGGTCCTCCCGAACATACCTTGTTTTCCTTACATTAGGATCCTTTATTGCTATGGAATTGAGCAGTTTTTCTTCAAAAATTGTGTCTAAATTTGGGTTAAATAAGTTGAGCAAGCTAAGCCAACCGAGCTAAGCTGAGGAATCTTGTTTTGAAGGGCATGTTTGATTTAGATATTTTGTGATTAAATTTTGTGAAAATTTATATTTTTTTAAAATGTATGGTTAAAAAGTGATTTTTTTATTTAAATCAACGTGTAGATTTATTTTACTGGAAGAATATGAAATTCAAAATGAGTTTAAAAAAAATTAAAAACTCTATATCAATATGGCTTAGTATTAAGATTGAGTACAATGGAAGGGTGGATACATCTCGGCTTCTTAGAGTCTGGCTGGACAACTTGCATTTCACAGTCAAATAAAGGCAGGCATGTGAAGAAATAATAAAAATTAAACAGATCAGCGAAGCACGTTCTTCGTTAGCCATCCATCCTTTTGAACTGGTTTTTCGATCACCAAACTTCTCACCTATTCACATGATTGCCAGGTCTTCTCGGTCTCTATCACTGTTACATTACTCAATTTTTCCTTATCAAACAATAAACAAAACTTCTCTTTCCTTCTTCTATATATATATACATATTGGGGCATTGTTTTTGTTTCTTCAAATAATAATATTGCAGGAAGGCTGCTTGAATTCTTGATGTGATTTATTCATTTCTGCAGGAATTATACATCATTGTATGTTTTTGTGTATATACGTTTATTATCTTTGCATTGAATTTTTTAAATTCAATTCAAGCAATTTGATTTTTGGGTTCTCTATATATGTTAATGCATGTGCTAGGGTATATCAGAATTGATAGGACTATATGCGTGTTTTGATTCTGTGATCAGTTTTAAAACTCACTGGATTGATGGAAAACTCTTCACTCTGTCGGTTGAAACCGTGTTCTTAATATCTTAATGAATTTTGTAAAAATGTATTAAAAAGGTGAAGTTATTTGGATTAATCATCTACAAGTGTTATTGTTATTAGGTTGTGCAATTGTGTAAATAGTAATTTTGCTGTTATGAAACAATTATATCACTATATAGTAGTTCAATTCCAAGTTATATATAATTTTAATTTTATATAGATTATACTGTTGATTTCCAACTTATGGATTCTTGTTCCTTGAGGTTTTTAGTAAAATTTTGCCAATCTATTGAAATAAATTACATTTTTTGAAAATCTTTAAATTAATCTAGCAGTTGATCAGATTGTGATCGATCTAGGGGCTCACTGATCTGATTTGAAATACGGGTTGATCTCAATGCCCAGCTTCAAAACTATGAGTATGTAGTTTCAACAGAGGATCCTTAATTTTTTTGTCATGTTTCTCTAGGTGCCAGAATTTGGATAATCTGGACAACAAGTACTTCAAATGATATAACCCTTTACCAACAAACGAGCATCGAAGTTAGAGAAAAATTTCATCAAGGATGAGGGCAGTTGTGCTAGTAGCCATTGCAGCGGCCATTGGCAACATGTTGCAACTTGCAAGGATGGGATAACGCAACTATAGCAGGTTTTTTTTACTATTAAGCACTATATTTTTAATCCTGTTTCTCTCTATCGTTAATTCTTTTCTCCTCGAAGCTGATTCCTCGTATGTGTTTTACCTCTTAGGAGTTGTGCTTTACATCAAAAGGGAATTTAACTTTCAAAGTCAGCCAACCATAGAAGGGCTAAATGTTGCAATAATTGGAGCAACAGTCATTACAACATTTTCCGGACCTGTATCTTATTGGCTTGGACACCGTCCAATGCTAATAATATCGTCAGATCTTTATTTTAGTGGAGTGGTAATGTTATGGGCTCCAAATGTTTATGTGCTCCTTTTGGCAAGGCTGTTGGATGGTTTTGGAATTGGTCTTTCTGTTACTCTCGTTCCTGTCTATATATCTGAAACAGCAACACCAGAAATTAGAGGACTGCTAAATACCCTTCCGCAGTTTACTGGTTCTGCTGGCATGTTTTTGTCATATTCCATGGTCTTTGGAATGTCATTAATTGAGTCACCAAGTTGGAGGTTGATGCTTGGAGTCCTCTCGATTCCATCTGTCATCTATTTTGTACTCGCAGTTTTTTTCCTACCTGAATCTCCAAGGTGGCTACTTAGTAAAGGAAGGATGAAAGAGGCCAAACGAGTTTTCCTAAGATTACGAGGAAGAGAAGATGTTTCAGGTTTGTTACTTTTACTATGGAAAATGTATTCTGTATGATTAAATTCAATTTTGTTAACTTACTCATTTGAAATTTAAAGGTTTTATAGTGATCTGTCCAAGGCATATTTAAAATCTAAATTGGTAAAGTGTCCTTTAACATTATATGTAATTTTGCGTTAAACATTTGGCATCTATAGAGTTTCAAATCTAGTTCATAACATACTACAATGTTACATTTCAACAAATGATTAAACACTTTGCATCTATAAATTTAATCAAATGATTACTATGTCCTTCCTCTACTTGTTGTCCTATGATTGTAAATTTGAAAGATCTACAATTTGATTAATGATGAAGAATGTAACATCAGATCAATTCTCTAACCACACAAGGTCAAACATCTCTTTTCTCATATGTTGAATTTATATATTTTGAGGACATTTTTATGCGACATAGCTACTTACATTGGTATATTGAGCTTCAATGGGTGGGTTTTAGTGAACTTTTCACTTGTCTCTATGACGTTAGAAAGTATGTATGTTTTGGTACGTAGTTGTTTATAGACTCAACAGAAACAATATCATCTACTATTGGTTTGCTACAGGAGAATAGATATATAGATTATTTCGGTGACTGAGGTAGTAGATTTCTTTAAATTCAGGACCATCATTCTTTCCCTGTTCTTTTTTTTGTTTTATTGTAAGGAGGGCCCGAGATTTTATTAATATGTCCTAACTTGTAGCGGAGGAATACCGTGATTACAAATGATATCAATAAAATAAATAAATGAGGAAGTACTACTTCTTACCGTGAAAGTAAAGACTAATACGAAAGTAGTTAAAAAGGAGTACTACTTCCCTTACAAAAAGCACAAGTGTAAGCATAAATAAAAGTAAAAGCAAATTACAAATACTTAAAACTCTAGTCAATCTGAACAAGCGCCTTGTTCTTTCCTGTTCTTATATGAAAGATGATTCTTATCCCAATTTTGTGCTCTTTCTTGGAAAATAGGCCAACTTACATTTTTAAACAAGTTATTGAGTAATTTTTGAGCTTAGTTAAAAAATGGTGGAGTAATTAAGAAATGAAATTACTCGTTAAGTTTACAAAACTTCATCTTGAATCTTCATTTCTTCTCAAGAAATAAACAATTTTCAAAGGAAAAAAAAAAAAAACCAAAAAGTAAAATGTTCGTGGGTCACTTGCCCCACCATACCCCCAACCCTTCCGCCAGTGGCGGCGATAATAAACGAAAATATATATATTTAGTGAGTAAAGAATATATGTCAAGAATTGAAACAGGAGAACAATAGGTGACGAGTGTATTTTACTCACGAGTTTTATACTATTTTAACTTGATTATTGGCTAGATCTTATGAGTATTGAATGCTTTTAATGTGTTTATTATTGTTGTCTTATAAGTTTGATGAGGTGGAGTTAGATGATGGCATAAGTGAAGGAAACAATGGCTTGAAATCAAAAGGAAAAAAGAGGCAAAATAGTCCATCTACAATACCAAAAGAAGAACCTACCCGAGAGTGTGGCTCCTCGACGCCACGTTACGGCAGAAGAACTAAAGTTGTGGTGCCATGGCGCCATAGAAAAATTTAACGTAGCGCTGTGAGATCGTGACCGAAGCAAAATAGGGTGGGTTTTTGGCCCATTTTGAAGACCACAGGAACCCTACATTCGACACAGACGTGAGGATGAATATAAATACAAGTTGTGGGCACTTTTGAAGGGGGTTCCACATATTGAGAGACACGAGATAGAACTTGAGAATTCGAGTGAAAATCAAAAGGGAGAAAAAGAAAAATCAAGAATTACAGTTTGAAATAAAAATTTGAGGCAAGAAGATGAGCTTGTTCCAAGATTAACCCACTTCTCCACATATCAAAATAGAATAAAATTCGTGAGTAAAAGACACTTGTCAATAGGTAGTCGGAATTCTAACACGTTCTTCTCGTATATACAGCTCTTCCTGTGTAATTAGATAGAAAAAATAGATATTAGTAGTAAACAATCAAAATATCACTTTATTCATGTGAGTCGGTTATATTTGAGATTGATTTCGAATGGATACTTTTCAAATTAAAGTCTATTCCTCGTAGGAACGATACTCTTATTTTTTAAAACTATTTCTTGTTGATGATCATGTAAGCTTACTGAATTGTACCGGATAGTTATTATAACAATTTCATAAACAAAAGTGGCTCGAGCAACTTAGGGATAGTTTGTAAGATATTTGAGGAACCTTTCATCAGCGATACTAATAAGAAATTTAGATGGAGCAACCATGGATGATTATGAAGGTAGTCAATATATGTTAATAATTCAAAAGAAATTATCGTTATAAGGCCATTGGTGATCGCTAATGCATCTTCAACGAAGTAGCCATGGTGTAACTTTCTTTACATTTTTGTTATAATATTACTAAAAAGTTTATTTTATAAAATTTATCTTATTTATAAAAAAATTACTTATTTTTATATCTTTATTACTTTAATTAGTGACAAAATTCATAGATAAATTGATTTTATTAAAATATATATTTTTTGATTTCATAATTACTGAAAAAAATTCTGAAGCAATATGTATTCTTAATTTCTTTAACGATGGATATTTTATCAATAAATAAAATTTATTAATAATTTTCTAATTATTACCTCACTAAAATCTCCATTGTTAATTTGAAATTATTGTTATTATTTTTGTTTTTTACTTACTAGATTTTTGATAGGTAGCATCTTTTTTCATTTTTATTACTTTATTCAATGATAGAATTTCTGTCAATAAATTAAACTTATTAAGATATTTTGTTTTTTGAATTACTACTAACTAAAACTAGATCAACATCGAGGGCTCTTGTAATATCTAAGGTTCTGGACAGAATATTCAATAGTTGATATTTAAGTTCAAAATGTATTACCTTACTGTCAAGGAAATTTCTCTTAAAATTTAAATCTCTAATATAATAATTTTTAGATATTATCAACAGAAAATTTATAAGTAATCATGAATTGTTCTTTTTAATTGTTCTTTTATGATCCATAGAATTTTCCGTGGATAATGCTTAATTTTTTATTTTACTGAAAATTTCCCTGTAAATATTAAATTTAATACCAAACTTTTACGAAATTTTCACTGACATAAGACATCTATCCATAATCTCAACTTTTTCAATATTCATTACTATGAACTCTTTCGTCTGTATTTTTTTTTTCTTTGATACTTTACCTATAGAGTTTCTGTAAGTTAAATTTATTAAAATAATTTTTAATTATTACAGACGAATAAATCTATTGGCACAACATTCCATCGGAGATTTCATTAGAAAAGCAATGGGAATTAGAAAGGCGGAATATTGTCGGAAAGTTTCTAAAATATGAGGGGCTCACCTAAATGTGGTGACTTAGGCAACCACGTTATTTGATTTGAGGTTGGTCTGGCTGTGCTGATACGTTAAGATCATTAATTAATTCCTTAAGTTGTTTGTGTGTATATAAATGAAAGTAACGAGATTTGCTTTCTTATACGCTGAATGTCGTTGACAAATAATGAAAATACCTTGATTTGCTTCCTTACAATGCCAATTGTTGCCGACAGAATACAAGAAAATACATATTTTTCAATTCAAAGTTCAATTATAAAAACATAGAAATTGTTGCAAATAATATGATTATCAGAGAATGACAATTATACCCATATAGCCTAGTAACTATTACAATTGTATCCCTAATTTTTCTATATAAACATGGAGCTTTGGTTCTCATTATAACAAACAATTCTATTGACTTCTCTAGTTTCTTCTCTTTTTGCTCTACTTCATAACATGTTTGTTCTAAACAATTGAGTTAACAAAATTTATTTCTCTTTGTGCTTTCAAATCTTTAGTTAGTTGAGGCAGAATTTTTTTTCCTTCAATCAAAGAAAGACAAGAAGTTCTAGCCAATTGAGTTTACAAAGAAACTCTTTTAATCTACTCAATAAAAGGTTAGTATTATCTCAACTTTAAATTGTGTAGTAAAGAAGTACAATTATTTTATGTGATTATATCAATTTGACTATATCAATATATGACAAATAAACATGATTTAGACGAATGTAATTTTTTTGTTCGATATTCCAATACAAGAATAGAATATTGTATTTTTGTTCTTAAAAGAAATAATCTAAATCATTATTTCAGAAGAATGTTATATTATTATTCTTGAAATGAAACAATCTAAATTAATATTCCAGAGGAGTATTATAGCATTGCTTGAAAAAGAATATGATATTTGCATAATTTTGGTGCTCCTGAAGAAGCACAAATTCACACATACAATATTTAAAATAATATTATATAATTACTCTTGAAAAAGTATAATATTATTTGAATATTATGTTCTTGAATAGAATTTATTTCTAATTGCGCTTTCATGAAAAAACACGATTTACAACTCCATTAATATTTCTGAAGAATATTATGTAGATTAAAAAAAAATTATATTATTCTAATATTCCAACTAAATATTACTCGTCCTAGAAGGACATGATATTACAATTTCAATATTGATTAGTTTCTTTTGAAGAATCAACGACTATTTTATTGTACACATAGTGATTATGTTTTTATTCTGTATGTATGACTATCTGTTTGCATTAATGAATTATGAATCAAGTCAATTCGCGTTAACGAAAAAAAGGAAAAAAAGATTACACTAATATAACTACTTTTTCAGTCGAATTTGCGTTAATAAATTCAAGGCAATATTTTAAGTGTGTTTCATCTTTTCTCCTAGTTAATAATCTTTTTTTTTTTTTTTTGCTCTTCGTTCGATTAATTATCTCCTTCATGTTCTTTTTAATATGATTATAGCTTATGAATTTAGTACTTGTATATCTATCTATTATAAAATATTGTCTCTCTGAAGTAGCACATTATTATTAATATTCTAGTCCGAGTTAACTTGCTCCCGAAGAGCATAATAAAGTAAAATCTAACATAACTTACATTTTTGCTTTGGTTGAAAAAGAAGGAAAAGTTATTGATGTGATGAAAAATATTATTTTATTGAAGAATGTGTGGTTGAAAATGAATAGAAGAATGAAAATGAAAATTTTAATGTGTATCAAACAGGGGCATAAATTATATTTTAAATAATAATACGTTATTTCTCTTGAAGACATTAAAATTTTAATATTTTAAAAGAACATTGATATATTACTTTTGAAAAAGTAATAGTAATTACAACGTACTCCCAAAGTAGTTCACATTTCAAAAAATATATCATTTTGAATGCGTTTTTATCCTTGAAAGGAAAACATACAACTCTTGTCATATGGATATTGGTTCTTATATAATTATATCATGGTTAATCATATTTTCGAGAATTAATTATGTTTTCTATTTGATTGAATATTATATTGAACTAGAAGTTCAATTATTGAATGTATTATTGTTTGTCATCACCGATTAGATCATTACTGGATCAATATTGATACAAAATTAAAAATTCAAATCGACATTTAACGAAGAACCAGAAGATTCTTCAATCCAAGAAATTCCTATATAATGTTTGTTCTTGAAAATTGGTCATTCGCCACTAGCTAATATAGGGATTGAAATTCCTATATTTCTGAAAATTGATTAGGGTGATAATATGGTCCATCATCCTCGCATTGACCATATAGATATTATTTGTATATAATATATTTGATACATCTACTAAATAATTGCATGGTATTCGCAACGCGAAATTATTGCTCACATTTAATTTATAAGCATAATTTCTAGATTACACAATCAAGACGGAATGTTTTATTAATGTTAGTGAGCCTAAATCTCAACATTTTAATAAGTTTTAGTTGGGACAACAAATGGTTGAACACTATTGTTTCTTCAGTTAATTTATTAACAAGCACTTCACATGTCTATTTAGAGAATTCTATTACGCATCATACCTACATCATAATTCTCCCTGTTATAATTATAATTGGCCTATGGTGATAGCCTAATTTCTTCATCTAATTATTTGATAGTGCAATATAAGGACAATTAATACACCACATTGCACTGAGATGAAAAGTAAAAAATACCGAGAATAAATGCGAAGTTTGAACTCTTTATCCCAAATGGGTGATACTTTATAATACAGTTTGTTGATTCTCAATTTGATTGGACAATTTTCTCAGCAATAATTGGAGATATTAACAAACTGGAAATAATGAATCTAAATTCTCGAAAAAGAATAGGCAGGTCGAAAGATAATTCATTTAAGCACATTTACTGACGAAAGAGATCGACAATATGTCATGCACCAGCTTTAAATGCTCCAACTCAAATTAATGTCATGGCGACAATTATTTAATATTATATTTGACACGCTTGAAGCGGAGATAGTGGGGGTGTGGTGGTATGTGGGTTCAATGGTGGTGGTGGTGGTGGTGAAAAAGTGGGGGGGAGAGGAAGGATTGGAGGTGATTGGGAGCATGTAATCAATAGAGAGAATGTGGGGGAGGGAATAAATGCTTGGTTAGATTTTTTTTGAGATACCTGATTTAAAAAAATACATTTTTTGTAACTTGATTTAAGAAATACTTTATGAAATATTTGTTTTTGAATTTTGAAACATAATACATTAATGTGCCTAATTTTCTCTATTTCTTAATCATTTGATTTGTTATTACTAAAGGCAGGGGCGAAGCCAAGAATAATTTCCAGTGCAGGCACAATTTAATCAAGGCTCGACTTTGAGTTTTCCGCGTTGAACTTTGCTCTTTGGTTAATAGATCCTTGAAACTAATGGCACATAACTTACCTTCAAAGTGCCAAATGTGACTCAAAATTGGCATGATTTTTCTCACCAGAAGATATCTTCCATGGAAAATTTGACAACAAATAATGCTACTACACTACTCCTCAAGACCCTTCATGGATCGATGAATTTCATGACTTCTCATCCGCCCGGTGCCATGGCAACCGGAGGTCTCATTATTATATTTTTTAATTATGCTCTCATAATTAAATAAACTTTCATCATTGGTTTAATGTAAAGGCTGAAGTTTCAGTATTACCCCCAAGAGCTGCTTTTCTGGACCACCAACGCTTGGCGTTAAATGTGGATAACAGTGTTCTCAAGCAAATATTTGCATGGATAATGCTTAATTTTTTATTACATTATTTAGCCAAAAATTCCCTATAAATAAGATACTTTTAAGATATTATTACCAACATAAAATAACGTAAATAATCACAATTTTTCTTTTGCAATTTCATTTCCAAAAAAAAATTTCTGTATTCTATTATTTTTATTACTCTATCGACAGAGTTTCTTTAAGCTAAATTTATTAAAATATTTTTTAATTATTACAGATGAAAAAATCTATTGACAGTACATTCCATCGGAGATTTCATTGCATAGCAATGAGGAATTAAAAGGGCACAAAATTACATGGATAGGGGATCGCGCGTAGACTCGGGCAACCACCTTAATTGATTAGAGGTTGGTCCGACTCTGCTAATCCATTAAGATTATTAATTAGTTCATTGAGTTGTTTGTGTGGTACATAAATGAAAATAACTAGATTTGCTTCCTTATAGGCTGCTTGTCGCAATTAGGAATTAAAAGGGCACAAAATGACATGGATAGGGGCAAGGACGGACCCAGCACTCGGTGAGGGGGCGCGGCCCCATGCTGGATCCGTCGAAGTCTTCAATACTGCCGGACGCCGGGTCACTATAGCTGTTGCAGAGAGAAGACGGGAAGAAGAAGGGAAAAAGATTGCCATGCTAATTTCAGCCATTACTTCACATCAAGACTCTGGAAAAGTCCAGCATTTTCCACAGTATTCAAAGGCCTTAACCCATGTTATTTCAACACCGGCGTGATGGTAATTGATTTGACAAAATGGAGAGCTCTTGGGTACACAGAAAAACTCGAATAGCACCGATGGAATCAACACGGACTCGGCGGTGATAATCTTGAAGTTTTGTGCAGGGATTTGCATCCGGGTCTGGTGAATTTACACCACTGGAGAAGAAAAGGAAAACCATGGTTGAGATTGGATGCTAAGAGTTCAATACCGCTGGGCGCCGAGTGCAGCGAATATATGGGAAGAAGAAGAAGATAGGAAGAAAAAGGGAAAAAGTAAATCATTGGGCCTTTTTTTTCTTTTTTTTTTTTAAATTTTGGCCCTTTTATTTTGGGCTGAGAGAGTTGGGTATTTAAAAAAGTTTGGGCATTTTTTTTTTAATTTTAGTTTTGGCCCTTTTAGTTTTGCTCTTTTGTTTTGTGCCATTTCTTCTCAGCTTTCCGTTTCTATTTCTGTTTCAGTTCCTTTTTTTTTTTCGTTTCTGTTCCGTTATTTCTAAATTGTATCTATACATAAATGATAAATCAATATAAATATATACTTGCATTGGCTTTATTTTAATCTTAACTTCTTTTGGGTTCTCAGAACTTTAACAAAGTCACTCGTGATTACGTTGTATCTAATTCAAAATTTATTTTTTATTGTTTATGTTTGTCTTTTAATTTGATGTGCATTTTGGTGATACTATGTAGAAATTGGATAGTTGAAAGCTAGGTAGTACGATGAGAGATTGATTTACAAGGTTATGAGAGATTGATAGTTTAAAATTAGGCAATCTTGCAACGTTTTCAAAAAGTTGATTTATTTTGACCCTTTTGTTTTGGGATGAGAGAGTTGGGTATTTAAAAAAGTTTGGGCTTTTTTTTTTTATATATAGTTTTGGCCCTTTTAGTTTTGCTCTTTTGTTTTGGCCCTTTCTTCTCGGCTTTCCCTTTTTGTTTCTATTTCAGTTCCTTTTTTTTTTCGTTTCTGTTCCGTTTCAGCCTGTGCTCAACTTTTGTGCTGGGTCTGCCACTAGATAGGGGATCACGCGTAGACTCAGGCAACCACCTTAATTGATTAGAGGTTGGTCCGGCTCTACTAATCAATTAAGATTATTAATTAATTCATCGAGTTGTTTGTGTGGTACATAAATGAAAATAGCTAGATTTTCTTCCTTGTGCAGTACTTGTCGCTGACAAAATAATGAAAATAGCTAGATCTGTTTCCTTACACACTAATTGTTGCTGATAGAACATAAGAAAACTCATATTTTATGACTAAAGTTCAATTATAAAACATAGAAGTCTTATTTCGCTAAAATTGCTTCTACATTATTTGAGGCGCAAAATTAACTAGACAGCAAAGTTCACTAAACGAAGGAAGTGCCAAGAAAAAATGTTGTGTGTACTCTCCATGTAACATATGACAATATAGCAACATAGAAGACAGCTAGCATCCTTCTGATCAACCCAAAGGTTGGTTTTGCATGGATGGGAACATGCATGATGCTCTTATCCTTCATCTTCGAACTAAGAGCATATGATCAGTTGCCAGGAATGTGGTGTCAATTGGTGGAAACATAGGGTTTTGGACACTTGAAAAATCACCAAACTGCCCATTGAAATTGGATTCAAAATTGTTATTGAACATGGAAAGAGTGTTGCCCGAGGGGAAAGAGTTTGGTCCTTCAATGATTGGGAGATTATTAATATAGTTGGTATTGGTTGGAGGCTCTGAAACCATCATGATGGGATTGACTCTCTGAATGTCATGGATGCTGGGTCGACGCTTATCCAGTGGGGTCGAGCTGTTTCTTCTTCGAAAGTATTTCTGTGCATGGCTTGCAACTTGGGTTGGGGTCTTGCTGATGACATAATGCCTTGAGATGCTCCTCCAATCTCCTTTCCCGTACCTGTTCAGACCCATGAGGAACAACCTGCAAGAAAAAAATAATGAAATATCCGAGTCAAGCTAAAGACTAGAAAAATATGGCGAAATTTCTGATAAAAGTGCAACAAGAAAGTTGACATCACCAGAAAATCAATGTACTGAAAAAAGAGATGATTTTTTCTGTGCTAGAAGCCATAACCGTGACGTGTTTTAATTTGTTTTTCTATATTAATTTTGGGTTCCACTGACTACGAAATAGTAGGTAGGCATTGAGTTTCTTGAACTCTTGCAACAGATTTTAACCTGTGATTACATCTAATTAATCATGTAAATTTTTGTGATTGATTAAATAATATTTTGCTGGTCTATCAATATAAAAAATGGGAAAAGGGTCCAAAGAGTACCTGTGTGATTCGGGAAAAAAATAAATAAAAAGGCAACGGTTGTATGTCCCTTCTAAAATTTGTATTCTATTTCATTTCATTTTGATATTAATAAATAGTTTCCCTCGTCGTACTTTGATTTGGGAAAAAAAAATTGAAAAACCAAGAAATGAGAAAATCAAACTTAAAGATCTTGCATGCAATCTACATACTTGGTTAAAATTAAAAATCTCCTCAAAAAGGAAAGAAATTAATTGTTAAATACTCGAATAATTAAGGAAACAATAATAAAAATGAAGTTAAAGCATAAGAAAATACTGGTGTTCATCTTCCGTCCATGGAACTCCCCTTCGGCGTTGCTGGCCATTGCATGTCTTTTTAGTAGCCCGCGATGGAGATTCCTTTTCATTGCTAACTTGTAATTCATCTCGGTTGTCCTGATCATCAGTTTCATATTTGGGAATAGGGTAAACACCAGACTGAATCACCTCTACATCTTCAACCAAGGCTTGGTAGTGAATTTTGATTTCATCAATAGATTTCCATGGAATCCTAGATGCTACATTTTCAATGAAGGCAGGATTGTCTGGATCAACTTCAGTCTCTACATCTTCAACCAAGGCTTGGTAGTGAATTTTGATTTCATCAATAGATTTCCATGGAATCCTAGATTCTACATTTTCAATGAAGACAGGATTGTCTGGATCAACTTCAGACAAAGCATTTTCAAACAACTTGTTCTCTTTGGCGGTCCAATTTGCTATCTTCTCAACCTCGAATTCAGGGGAGAACAGATCATACCAAGAAAGATCATCATTAAAAGGTGAACACTGAAAATCTGGCCATTCCATTGTGTGTATGTGTGTGAACTTAAGAGAGATTTTGGTTAATTTTCACTAGCATACTGAAGAAGGGCACTGCTTTACTCTCTTGAAGACCTTTAAGATAAGGTTTAATAAAATAGAAAATTGTGCGATTTAACGTGTTTCCAATTGTTTGTATTTGGAATAGGGATATTTCGGATCATGTTTAAAATTATGTTTAACTTAATTCGGGAGAAATAATTGAATAAATTTGGATTATTGATTGTCAATTTACACAACAAATTAGAGTAAAGAATATATGTCAAGAATTGAAACAGGAGAACAATAGGTGTCGAGTGTTCTCGCGGCTTTTATACTATTTTAACTTGATTATTGGCTAGATCTTATGAGTATGATTGCTTTTAATGTGTTTATTAGTGTTGTCTTACAAGTTTGATGAGGTGGAGTTAGATGATGGCATAAGTGAAGGAATAATGGCTTGAAATCAAAAAAAGGGGCAAAATAGTCCATCTACAATACCAAAAGAAGAACCTACCCGAGAGTGTGGCTCCTCGACGCCAAGTTAAGGCAGAAGAACTAAAGTTGTGGTGCCGTGGCGCCATAGAAAAAATTGACATAGCACTGTGAGATCGCGACCGGCACTGCCTGAAGACGAAATAGGGTGGGTTTTGGCCCATTTCGAAGTCCACAGAAACCCTACATTCGACGCAAACGTGAGGATGAATATAAATACAAGTTGTGGGCACTTTTGAAGGGGGTTCCACATATTGAGAGACACAAGATAGAACTTGAGAATTCGAGTGAAAATCAAAAGGGGGAAAAAGGAAAACCAAGAGTTAGAGTTTGAAATCAAAATTTGAGGCAAGAAGATGAGCTTGTTGCAAGATTATCCCACTTCTCCACGTATCAATTCAAAATTCGGTGATATACTCAATGCAAATCTTGTGTTTTTATTCCATTATTCTGAGTAACTAAGTTTTCTATTATGGCAAACAATGCAATCTTTTGAGATCATTTATTTCTTTTATTCAAGATTCAAGTTATTTTATTATTTATGTGTTTATTTTAATTATGTATTTCATGCTTTGAATTATTTGATCACAAATTCAATGATTTTTTGAATTTATTACGATTTGAGTGATGAATTTTAGATTTAGACTACATATTAAAATTCGATACTTTAGCATAACGTATAGAGATACATGCACTAATTATTGCGGTCTTATATGAATTCTTAGAACTAATATTTTGTTTAACTAAAATTAATTTGCATACATATATGAGATTAAATTAGTTAAATAAACTCAATGAGAACTCGAGATCAGTAAATTCAACAAAATAGAAGAATTCGATTGAACACTATATTAGGTTATGAATCTTGAATTAAAATTTAAAGGTTATCAATAAATATAATTATTGAGCCCTAATATGTATTCCATAATTGAAACACTAAATCGATCTTGGTGTGCATCCACATATTTCCAATAGTTAGATAAAAAATCACAAGACATCACAACTTTTTGTTTCTTTTCGTTAAATAGTAATTAAAAATAGTAAATTAGGTATTAAAGTCTAGTCATCGTTGCAACGATAATTCGAACTCAAAGGTTCACTATATTACTTGTTACAATCCATACACTTCGGCGCAACTCCTCCGACCCCTATGCTTGTTCATTGGCAACAAGGTGCCACACTCTTGGTTAGGTTCTTCTTTTGGTATTGTAGATTGACTAGTTTGCCCCTTTTTCTTTTCTTTTTATTTTAAGCCATTGTTTCCTTCACTTTTGCCATCATTAACTTCACCTCATCAAACCTATAAGACAACACTAATAAACACATTAAAAGCATTCAATACTCATAAAATCTAACCAATAATCAAGTTAAAATTGTATAAAATTCGTGAGTAAAAGACACTTGTCAATAGGTAGTCGGAATTCTAACACGCTCTTCTCGTATATATAGCTCTTCCCGTGTAATTAGATAGAAAAAATAGATATTAGTAGTAAGCAATCAAAATATCACTTTATTCATGTGAGTCGGTTATTTTTGAGATTGATTTCGAATGGATACTATTCAAGTTAAAGTCTCTTCCTCGTAGGAAAGATACTCTTATTTTTTAAAACTATTTCTTGTCGATGATCATGTAAGCTTACTGAATTGTACCGGATAGTTATTAAAACAATTTCATAAACAAAAGTGGCTCGAGCAACTTAGGGATATTTTGTAAGATATTTGAGGAACCTTTCATCAGTGATACTAATAAGAAATTTAGTTGGAGCAACCATGGATGATTATGAAGGTAGTCAATATATGTTCATAATTCAAGAGAAATTATCATTACAAGGCCATTGGTGATCGCTAAAGCATCCTCGACGAAGTAGCCATGGTGTAACTTTCTTTACATTTTTGTTATAATATTACTAAAAAGTTTATTTTATAAATTTTATCTTATTTATAAAATATTACTTATTTTTAGTACTAAAATTTTATATCTTTATTACTTTAATTATTGAAGAAATTCATAGATAAATTGATTTTTATTTCACTAACTATAGGTCTAAAAGTATGTTTGTAACAATAAATTAGTTTTATTTTTATTTAATTACTGAAAAAATTTCTGAAGCAATATTTATTCTTAATTTCTTTAACGATGGATATTTTATCAATAAATAAAATTTATTAATAATTTTCTAATTATTACCACACTAAAATCTCCATTGTTAATTTGAAATTATTGTTATTATTTTTGTTTTTTACTTACTAGATTTTTGATAGGTAGTATCTTTTTTCATTTTTATTACTTTATTCAATGATAGAATTTCTGTCAATAAATTAAACTTATTAAGATATTTTTTTTAATTACTACTAACTAAAACTAGATCAGCATCGAGGGCTCTTGTAATATCTAAGGTTCTGGACAGAATATTCAATAGTTGATATTTAAGTTCAAAATTTATTACCTTACTCTCAAGGAAATTTCTCTTAAAATTTAAATCTCTAATTTAATAATTTTTAGATATTATCAACAGAAAATTTATAAGTAATCATGAATTGTTCTTTTTAATTGTTCTTTTATGATCCATAGAATTTTCCGTGGATAATGCTTAATTTTTTATTTTACTGAAAATTTCCCTGTAAATATTAAATTTAATACCAAACTTTTACGAAATTTTCACTGACATAAGACATCTATCCATAATCTCAACTTTTTCAATATTCATTACTATGAACTCTTTCGTCTGTATTTTTTTTTTCTTTGATACTTTACCTATAGAGTTTCTGTAAGTTAAATTTATTAAAATAATTTTAATTATTACAGACGAATAAATCTATTGGCAGAACATTCCATCGGAGATTTCATTAGAAAAGCAATGGGAATTAAAAAGGCAGAATATTATAGGAAAGTTTCTAAAATATGAGGGACTCACCTAAATGTGGTGACTTAGGCAACCGCGTTATTTGATTTGAGGTTGGTCTGGCTGTGCAGATACATTAAGATCATTAATTAATTCCTTAAGTTTTTTGTGTGTATATAAATGTAAGTCACGAGATTTGCTTTCTTATATGCTGAATGTCGTTGACAATTAATGAATATAGCTAGATTTGCTTCCTTACATGACAATTGTTGCCGACAGAATACAAGAAAATACATATTTTTCAATTCAAAGTTCAATTATAAAAAACATAGAAATTGTTGTTATCAGCGAATGACAATTATACCCATATATCCTAGTAACTATTACAATTGTATCCCTAATTTCTCTATATAAACATGGAGCTTTGGTTCTCATTATAACAAACAATTCTTTTGACATCTTTAGTTTCTTCTCTTCTTGCTCTATTTCATAACACGTATCAGCACGAAGTTCTAACCAATTGAGTTAACAAAATTTATTTCTCTTCTTGCTTTCAAATCTTTAGTTAGTTGAGGCAGAATTTTTTTCCTTCAATCAAAGAAAGACAAGAAGTTATAGCCAATTGAGTTTATAAAAAAAACACTTTTAATCTACTCAAATAAAAGGTTAGTATTATCTCAACTTTAAATTGTATAGTAAAGAAGTACATTTATTTTATGTGATTATATCATTTGACTATATCAATATATGACAAATAAACATGATTTAGATTAATGTAATTTTTTTGTTCGATATTCCAACACAATATTGTATTTTTGTTCTTGAAAGAAATAATCTAAATCATTATTTGAGAAGAATGTTATATTATTGTTCTTGAAATGAAACAATCTAAATTAATATTCCAGAAGAATATTAAAGCATTGCTTGAAAAAGAATATGACATTTGTATAATTTTGGTGCTCTTGAAGAAACACAAATTCACACATACAATATTTAAAATAATGCTATATTATTACTCTTGAAAAGTGTAATATTTTTTTTAATATTATGTTCTTGAATAGAATTTATTTCTAATTGCGCTTTCATGAAAAAACACGATTTACAACTCCATTAATATTTCTGAAGAATATTATGTAGATTAAAAAAAATTATATTATCCTAATATTCCAGCTAAATATTACTCGTCCTAGAAGGACATGATATTACAATTTCAACATTGATTAGTTGCTTTTGAAGAATCAATGACTATTTTTTTGTACACATAGTGATTATGTTTTTATTCTGTATGTATGACTATCTGTTTGCATTAATGAATTATGAATCAACTCAATTCGCGTTAACGAAAAAAGGAAAAAAAAAATTACGCTAATATAACTACTTTTCAGTGGAATTTGCGTTAATAAATTCAAGGCAATATTTCAAGTGTGTTTCATCTTTTCTCCTAGTTAATAATATTTTTTTTTCTTTGCTCTTCGTTCAATTAATTATCACCTTCATGTTCTTTTTAATATGAGCATAATTTATGAATTTAGTACTTGTTATCTATCTATTATAAAATATTGTTGCTCTTGAAGTAGCACATTATTATTGATATTCTAGTCCGAGTTTACTTGCTTTCGAAGAGCATAATAAAGTAAAATCTATCATAACTTAGATTTTTGCTTCTAAAAAGTAAATCTTTACATAATTTATATTTTAAATAATAATACGTTATTTCTCTTGAAGACATTAAATTTTAATATTTGAAAAGAATATTGATATCATTGCTTTTGAAGAAGTAATAGTAATTACAAAGTACTCCCAAATTAGCACACGTTTTGAAAAATATATCATTTTGAATGCGTGTTTATCCCTGAAGGAAAACATACAACTCTTGTCATATGGATATTGATTCTTATATAATTATATCACGGTTAATCATATTTTCGAGAATTAATTATGTTTTCTATTTGATTGAATATTATATTAAACTAGAAGTTCAATTATTGAATGTATTTTAGTTTGGCAAATTCAAATGGACATTTAACGAAGAACCTGAAGATTCTTCAATCCAAGAAATTCCTATATAATGTTTGTTCTTGAAAATTGGTCATTGATCGCCACTAGCAAATATTGGGATTGAAATTCCTATATTACTGAAAATTGATTAGGGTGATAATCTGGTCCATCATCCTCCACATGACCATATAGATATTATTTATATATAATATGTTTGATGCATCTACTAAATAATTGCATGGTATTCACAACGAGAAATTATTGCTCAAATTTAACTTATAAGCATAATTTCTAGATTACGCAATCAAGACGGAATGTTTTATTAATGTTAGTGAGCCTAAATCTCAATATTTTAATAAGTTTTAGTTGGGATGACAATAAATGATTGAATTTCTTCAGTTAATTTATTAACAAGCACTTCACATGTCTATTTAGGGAATTCTATTACGCACCACACCTATATAATAGTTCTCCCTGTTATAATTGGCCTATGGTGATAGCCTAATTTCTTCACCTAATTATTTGATAGTGCAATATATGTACAATTAATACACCACATTGCACACTCTACTTTTCATTTTTTATGTGAGAATAATGCGAAGTTTGAACCCTTTATCCCAAACGGGTGATACTTTATAATGCAGTTTGTTGATTGTCAATTTGATTGGACAGTTTTCTCAGCATTAATGGGAGAAATTAACAAACCGGAAGTAATGAATCTAAATTCTTGAACAGGCGGTTCGAAAGATAATTCATTTAAATACATTTACTGACGAAAGAGATCGACAATATGTCACGCACCAGCTTTAAATGCTCCAACTCGAATTAATGTCATGGGGACAACTAATTAATATTATATTTGATAAATTTATGACACGCCTGAAGCGGAGATAGTGGCGAGGTGGTGGTATGTGGGTTCAATGGTGGTGGTGAAAAAGTTGGGGGAGAGGAAGGATTGGAGGTGATCGGGAGCATGTAATCAATAGAGAGAATGTGGGGGAGGGAATAAATGCTTGGTTAGATTTTTTTGAGATACCTGATTTAAAAAAATACATTTTTTGAAACTTGATTTAAGAAATACTTTATGAAATATTTGTTTTTGAATTTTGAAACATAAATACATGAATGTGCCTAATTTTCTCTATTTCTTAATCATTTGATTTGTTATTACTAAAGGCAGGGGCGAAGCCACGAATAATTTCCAGAGCAGGCACAATTTAATCAAGACTCGACTTTGAGTTTTCGGCCTTGAACTTTGCTCTTTGGTTAATAGATCCTTGAAACTAATGGCACATAACTTACCTACAAAGTGCCAAATGTGACTTAAAATTTGCATGATTTTTCTCACCAGAAGATATCTTCCATGGAAAATTTGACAACAAATAATGCTACTACACTACTCCTCAAGACCCTTCATGGATCTATGAATTTCACGACTTCTCATCCGCCCGGTGCCGTGGCAACCGGAGGTCTATTGGTGAGTCAACTGCTTTTTTTGAAGCACCAATTGTGCAAGAATCCAGAAGATTATCTATACCTTCTGGTTCTGGGAATGATATTGAATTTGAGAGGTTTGGTGATCAGCTCATGTATATGTTCACTGATGATGTTGTGATGGGTCCCACTTTATCTTCTTTGAGTTCTTCGTCGCCGTCTGATCATAACATTATTAATGGTGAAAAACAATGTCCACCTAATCAACGGCTGCACCAGCCAAAGAGTGAACCTGATGAGGTGTATAGTTCATGCAAATTTGAGGAACAAAATGCTCAACATGCAACTACAGACATTTTAAATGATAAGATTTCTGATCCAAAAAGGATCAAGAGGTAATCATTAATATAAACTTCTTACGGCATGTTCGATATGATGAACTCGATAATATTCAACCGGATTTTTTTATCATTTAATACAACATCAAGAATTTGACGTGCAAATATAGAAAATTCGGATTAATTATCATTGGTGTGTGATCACATATCAGAATCTTGGTTTATCGGCAATCTGCGCAAAGATCCCCGATTGAGGAAGTTACAGTACATATGAGAACTAGGACGCAGTGTGAACTCACTTCAAGTAAGTTAACTAATGGTGCTACATGAATTTTTCAGAAAATTGTATAATTATTCTTATTAATTATATTTTTTAATTTTGCTCTCATAATTAAATAAACTTTCATCATTGGTTTAATGTAAAGGCTGAAGTTTCAGTATTACCCCCAAGAGCTGCTTTTCTGGAAATGTGGATAACAGTGTTCTCAAGCAAATATTAGCTCCTTTGGGTCAAGATAAACTCTTCAAAGATGGTAAGAATTTATGCTGTACTGGATAGCCCAATACTCAAAAAAAAAAAAAAATGTATATA